>JAAEAF010003319.1:0-114751 GCA_011037195.1 Triatoma infestans | reverse complement strand
TGATCAGCTGTCTCATTACCCTCAATCCCTGCATGTCCAGGCACCCATAGTAGCTGTACCTTGTTGTGCCTGGAGAGTCTCGCCAATGCCTCACGACATTCTTTCACTAGGGATGAGGTAGTTCTGTAAGCCTCTAGAGCTTTCGGTGCGACCTGACTGTCCGAGCAAATGCGTATGACCTTGCCCCTTGGGGCTCAACGCAGGTTCTCCTCGGCACAGTCCTTAATGGCAAAAACTTCAGCCTGGAATATAGTGGAATACCTGCCAACGGCCTCTCAATGAGTACCTGCGGGCTCATTCCATACATTCCTGCTCCAGTTCCGCAATCCATCCTAGAACCGTCTGTAAACCACAGAGGTACTGTCCGGTAGCGTTTTTCCCACCCCTTGGACCATTCCGCCCTAGAGCCTAGGAACACCCGAAATGGAACCTCGAAATTGTATGTTGGACAAATGCTATCCTGGGCCATGTATGTCACAGGGCTTGGGTTGACCTTTAGCAATATGTCCAAGTGTTTGGCTAAGGAGCCACTCTGCCTCCAAAGACCATTGAAGTTAATAGATATAGTACTCCACCAATGTATGCATAAAATCACAGATAATTCATCATAATATAAGCAATTAAATTCATATAAATGCCAAACATGAGAAATAAATAGTTTCTGATTATTTCTCAAATAAATTATATTTGGATTACTTTATTTAAACTATTAAATTGATAAAGAACATTCCCATGAACAAAATATTAATGCTTAATTTAAAATATGAATAACATAAAATTGTAGATATTTCATTACCAATTAATCCTCCGAAATTTCCACTTCCGAATTAAGTTTTCGGATAAAACTTTCGACAGCGTACTTCACATGTGGATGTGTACACTTAAGAAGGCTTTCAATAATTATTTTATAATTGCCAATTTCCTTAGTTATTGTTGTATCTATTAACTTAATTGCCATTAACTGAGCTTGATAAGACTTATTTTCGCAAAGAAGGACTTTAGCCAGTCTAAGACGTTCCTTTACTAAACAGTTTGGAAGACAAGAAACCACAGAAGTAATTATTTCATCTCCATAAGATGTGCAATACTTGGCTAATAAATCTTCATAAAATCTGGCCAGCTTTGCGATAAAATCATCTGTAAACATAAATAATTATTGTATGAAAGATATGGCAAACTAAAGAAAGAAAATTAAAAAGTCAGCATAAGTATTATTAATTTTTGTAATAACAAAATCAACAACCAACAAGGTAAGACTTCTTAAATGGAAGTAAAAAATATCCTCTTTCAACATATTATCGGACGACAGGACTATAGGAAAAACTATAGGAAAACAATTAGCTTTAATATGCTAATAATCAACTTTGTAGAAGGGCAGAGTAAAATCAGGAAATACTCTCAAATTATGATTCTTCCCCGCATGACATTTAATTCATTAATTCACCAATCAAAAAAAATCAAGAACTTCAACGTAAAGAAACTAGATTTCTGATTTATCCACATTTCTGTTTACAATTAGAAAAAAAAAAATTGTTTGAATAATGTATTATTGATAGATAAATAATATAACTACTTCCAAATTATTGGGACAATACACATAAGAATAATATAAACATAAGTAACAAGCAAAAAATCACCTTTTTTCATGTGGTAAGCAGATATAAAAATTGTTGATTCAAGTAGCAATAATTCATCAACTATTTCATTGGCCAAAAACAGAGACAGAAGAAATTTTTTCCAATTTTCTAATAAACGCGAGGATAGATTTTCAATTTTTCTTTCTCAAGGCTTCCTTGGCAAATACTTTCTGTTATACTATATAAGTAGTTTTTACTTTTGAATACAATGTTACAGTTAGGATTGAATTTATTCCAATTATTTTTAACAATATCTACCACATATTTAGCAATTTTATCTAGTCTAGACATTAGAGATATTTCTTCTGGTGCATGCAAAATATAATTAGTTATAAATTCTAATCCATCCGCTAAATTATCATTTGAAAATGATTGTTTCAATAAAAGGTCACAAAAATCTTCAGTAAGTAAACATATAATTTCACCATCAATTATTTCAATGATCCTATTTCTACTGCTTGACACCAATATGGCTTCTTTTAATTCTACCATTTCCCACAACAATTCAATAAACGGAGCTACAAATTTATCAGGAATTTGTTTCAAATCAAATAATCCATCCAAGCATTTAAAATCTTCATGCGTCAACTGACTGAATACTGTTATGAGAAATATAAATCTTTCTTCACAAGGATCAGACAAAAAAAAATGAAAAATCTGTTCTAGTAACAAAAGTCTTAATGATCTATTTTCTTCTTCAACTAATAATGAAACTATTAATTTTTCAGCATCAACAGCAGGTGCAACTTTACAATAACATCTTATGATATTTTTCTTTAATGATACAGGACAATCTAAAATTTCAAGAAGCAATGGCAAATTTTTTTTTTCAGGAGCATTAGCACAGATGCTATTTACAGAGCCTAATACAAATTTTAAATAATCACCAAATGCATAGTATTTTACACAGAGCAAGATTTCCATAGGTGAGGCAACCAATTTTAGACTAGAAGCAATGGCCATTTGTATCTTATACGCCAATTTATTCTCCTCAGAATATCTTCCTATTTCATCTTTTGTCGGTGTATATGCTTTGATAGTTTTGATATAATCCTTTGTTGGCATAAGAATAGAAAGAAGTGTAAAGGCATTTGGTTTGAAGGAAGGTTTGTAAAATTCTGGATCCAAATCTTCTGCCTTTATCACAAGTTCACACAATTCCCGAAACGCCAACGGCAATCCAAAAGGAGTGTATAACGTAATTGTTTTAAAAAAATTAATATAACGCTTTATACTTTTACTGCTGAGAATTTCCTTCATCAAAGGCACTTTATATTGCTTTAATTGCAAAGGATTGGTATGCAGCACATACCTTATAACATCAACTCTTGGTTTGAAAAAAAAAATGTTGTTATATATTTTTTTCTTTATGACCGTATCTTTCGAAATTGCCTTGTGTAAACTTGATTTAGAGTAGTCATCACATTCTTCAGACTTTAATAATCTTTCTACTTCAGTCAATAGCCACTGAGGACAATCAATTTTATCACGCTTAAAAGAGTAATTGTATTCACATACAGTGCGAAATACTGAGATGATGGCTTCAGCCTTTGCATTCTTTTTCTTTAGAACTAAATTTGGCAAAGTAGTAATACAAATTTCCAAGCACTTTTTACGGTAAACAGTTCCTTCACAAAGATTAAAGTCATAAAAATAATAATCCAAAGAGAAAACGAATTCTAGAAATTTCCTTATTTCATCATCCATAGGTCTTCCATCTGCAAAATATCGTTCAATCCTTATTGACAATAATTCTATAAACCCATATGTGAAGCTTTCCTCTTCATCATTCATCCTAATTAAGTCAATAAATTCTTCTACTGTCGCCCATTCTTCTATAGACATATTTAGGAGAATGTCTTTCATTTCTTCAAGTTGTATGAACACCTTTTTTCGAATCACCGTTCTGTCATTTCTAAGCCTACGAACAATAAAGACAAAACATTCCGACATTAGTTTGTGAGTCTTTTTGTACCTAAAGGCGGAACGCAGCATATAGTGTACCATATTGGCTCTCACCGTAACTTCCTTTTGTCTTACAATCATCTCCATAATTTGTGGTACAGCGCTGTCAGGAGGTAAATAACTCAAATATTCAGCTTTTCTAGATTCAGGTTCAAGGGTAGGAAGCTTCAATTGAACCCATTCTATTCTCATTTCAACTGGTAATAGAAGTATCAAATCTAGATCTATAACGTTTGCAAAATCCTTAATTCTCAATTCCTTATCATAACATTTCTTAAAATTCCTTAGAAATATCTGGTGTCTTTCACTTTCTTCAAGACGTGATGTTATTTTTTCAAGTTTATCAACTTGCCATCCCAGTTGAAAGAACTTTGTTATAGATTCAGGAAAGCATGACGCCTTAAGATTTTCAATTTGTGTCTTGCTCATATATTTTATGACTTTTTCCAGTGTCAGTACCTCCTTTAATGTTCTGAAATGTTTAATAACAAGTGTAGAGTGAGTTTTCACGAATCTTTTAGTAACGTTTGTACCAAGCACCATATAAGGAAAATCACTTCCATATTTGACATGCAAATCTATAAAATATGCAGGATAATAAATTGCAATCAATCTTAAAGTCTCTTTATAATTATCCAATTTAAAATTTTGATATAATCTGTTACCTGATGCTTTCTTCTCTAAAGCCGAGAAAAGAAAATTCTTTATAACAAGTGGATGGTGCTTAAATAATAATTTAATTAGATTCCTGTTTGGTTGAACCCTAGTAACTTGCAATGTGGCTTCTACAAATTTCGAACTGCAAGCAGGGAGAATTTTCAGTGCAAGCGCAGTCCCGTATCGCTTTTGCAAGGCCTTGAAAATTTCTTCTGCTTTAGTATGGTCCTTCAGATATTTAGAATATTGATTTATCCATTTTTGGCGGGTAAAATATGATAAATTGGGAAGAATTTCATTCACAAAAACAGCGCTATCAACATCAATATTTTCAAAAAACCATTTACACTTAAGCGCATGAGAAACACAAAAAGTATCTTCCTGTTCAAAAATTCGTGCAAGTTCTGATTTATCCGCCAAATATCAATTAGTTTAATTTTGAAAAATTTCTCCAGATTATTTTCTGGAATGAATGACGCTAAAATATTTCCTATATTTGGGCATATTACATGTCGATGATTTATTATATATTTGAAAAACTTCTTGGATATATCTCCCAAAGTGTCTCCTTCCAAAGCACGTACAACATTGTTTATGTCCAGATCCATAGCACTTGATTCACCGGCCATAACTGTGATGATGTGATCTAGTCAGGTGCCCTTGATAAAGCAATGAGTCACAGTGTTTTCATTACTTTCAAGGAAAAAACAAACTATTATTACTGGTAGGCCTTAATGATGTAATATTTCAATTTAGCATGTTTTGGTATTGGAAAACTCCCATAATAAATTTATAACGTTTAAAGTTTATTCTATCAGAGATATTTTCCGTGATAACCTGCTTCTTTTTGTGTCATCGAACAGTTTCGGGCTTTCGCTGATCATCAGGATGCTTTTGTGAAACTTAAACTTGCATAAACTTTTCTATTAACATAAACTTGCATAGAGCAAATTTCTTTATTCTATTTATTAAGTTTATTCTAACGCTTATATTCATATAATAAATCATTTATAATAATAATAGAGGATCTTTTATGCAAATTTGTTTAACATGGGCGTTCCCTTACTACATTCCCCTACTTTTTATGAAAATTTAACGAAAAATTTTTTTGTAAGATATCGAAAATAGAAAAACAATAAAACTTACTAGGAATTAAATGAAATTTTATATTGTGAACTACTTATTCCTTTCAATTCATTTTTGTTTATACTCCTCGTGATAAAGTTCAACTGAATTTTTAACTTATCCATAAATACTAAATAGGGAAGTGGATGGTACATGGAAACATTTTCACAATAAATATTTATTTTTCTAAAATAAATAGTACACAATTTACAATCCAAAATAATAACATGAGAAATATGATAGCTGTTACAACCCATGAATCACTTTATAAATTCATTGTTTGCCCTCTGTAACCTCCCTGTACTTATCACTCACTGTAACCTCCTTTACTTTCTATGCACATCGATAAATCCTTGTCATTCATAATCGATAGTTAAATAATAATACGATAAGATCACAGAATTCTAAAACGAAAATCTATGTAAAAATTCACACTGCTTACTTACTTCTATTAACAGTTATGATTGAAAAATTAAACAGTTGATGTTTCAAGATACTCTTGAAGAACTTGACCTTTCCAGAGAAAATTTGGTTTATGCAGCTATAAAACCGGATTTTTATCTTGGGAAACTGGCACTGCAGATGAAGGGGCCACTGATTGTGTCCAATATAGGAAATAGTCAAGATTGTCTTATAACAACTCATACCGCGAGATATTTTGCCATACTTATGCATAACTTATTGTTTTTTTTCATAATTTAAGGCGCTTCAACATCTATGCATGAATTACAATTACCATCATATAGTGTAAATTCTGAAAAAAAAATGAATTTTACTTGGTTTCTATGTTAAACATATACGTAGCTCGAAGAAGTTAATAAAACAATGACACTTGAGGGAGAATCTTGCAACTCCTTTAGAACCCTTCCAAAATCTATTGTTCAGAGAATACTTCAAACAAATTAATGTGATCTCTATATTACATATGTGTGTAATGTATATTACATGTCTATATTATATGCATATGTAATAATATGTGAATATCAAATTCAAAGAAACTCGTTCGTGTCTTTATCGAAAAAATCGCAGAAACTTTACGTTCAGTAAAGTAGCATTTCTACATGGAATATTAGCCTCACATTAATCTTATTAGATTACAGTCTCGTGCAATATTCAGAAATAACACTTTAAAAGAAAGCCTTATTTTATTCCCCCCCAAAACACCTTAAAGTGAATTTTTTTGGAAAAATATTTTAAATAAAAATTGTACTTCTTTGTATAATATACCTATATGTGGCTGACATAGGTACCAAATTTAATTGAAATCTTTAATTGAGAGAGAACCGCAATGCACTAAAAATCCATTCAAGTAAAGTGTACTTCTTCCTCAACCAAACCCTATATCATGTTAGAACTTCTGCGATTTTCCATTTTTCAGTTATGCTAACCCCCGCCTCACACAAATGGATTGAAACTGTCGTTCTAATATTCATTTTCATGGACTAAGTAGAGAAGTGGTGGAGTAGTGGAGTGAAGTAAGTAGTGGAATAATCTCTCTAAGAGGAGAGAAAATGGAAGAATTTGTAATATCCGAAACTCAACCATTAACAATAGCACATACTTGTATCTCCAATGTGTTCAATTTATATAACAGAAACAAAGATAAATCTGAAAAAGAACTTGAAGCTAATTTCCTACGATTAGTATAAGCGAGTCTCACTCAACCTTAAACTTGCACCTGTGAGCGGCCGCCATAGTCCCAGAAGAACATCAACTTGACATCAATTTACGCCCCAACAAGCCAAGCCGC
Source organism: Triatoma infestans (assembly GCA_011037195.1). Lineage (NCBI taxonomy): Eukaryota > Metazoa > Arthropoda > Insecta > Hemiptera > Reduviidae > Triatoma > Triatoma infestans. The sequence continues at coordinate 107,617 of JAAEAF010003319.1, read as the reverse complement.
ATGTTGATTTGAAGTCTGGAAACCCTTCTTAAAAACCCGAATGATTTTCGTTGCATCAAATGAATAATTACTTGGGATGAAAAGCTTTTTTTTTTTGAAAAACAATGGATTAGATCAGGCCAACCAGCTGTACAGTCGTCGGAAGAGAAATAAAAAAGTGAAGCTGTGCGAACGGTCTAACTAAGGCATTTTGAGCTAGTTTCTGATGGTCTGCCGATTACATCCGAACTATACTCTACTCAGCTGGAACGCGTACACTTTGTTTTGCCTGCAAAATATCCCTTTTGAGTTAATTGAATAAGTGCACTTCGATAAGATAACGTTCCATGTTATAGAAAATGATGTCCTATATTTCGAGGTGTAGCTTGATAGGTAAGTTAACAAACCATTTTTTGAATTGTAAGGTGAAAAACAAAAAGATTTATGTTACTCCCTGATTGAATTTTACAATTCTTATAAACTGGTAATAAATAATATAAACCTATGGCGCAACAGCCTGTGAAGGGCCTAAGCTTACCGGATAGCGATTTATATTCCAGGGGCATGTGGTAAGCTCGCCGCGCTTCCCTCGCCGTTTAGTTCTGGCCTTCGATATCTAGGTGCGCTCCTACCTGTAGCTTCCCACTTTTTCTCACGGGAATTGAATCCCGAATTTTCGCACCAAAGGCGAGTGCGCTAGCCACTAGACCAACGCGGCGTGAGGACATAAACTGGTCATAATAATTCAAATGCAAACGGTCACCTAGCAGTTGCATCATGCGTAAAATAAAATTTAAGTTTTCCATCCTCCAAACACCCCAAATGTGAGAAAACATTCGTTTGGCTTTTAATCTAAGAACACCGTTCGCTTTTTATCATATAAGTGGCATCTCAAAAAAACTTACACCCCATTAAAGTAATAGATTAAAATGTTGAAAATCTTTTTTTTTATTTTTATTTAAAGAGCTCATAATGAAAATTGAAGTATAGTTATAATTTTGAGTGTCAGCCAGTCAATTATAAACTGAACAAATTACATAGGAGTAATATAGTATAGTTTACAAATTTATAAGATCAATGATTATTTGGATTTGTTTATTTGTAGCACTGAAGATAGTATAAAATATACCGAAACGGAGGCATTGCAATAATAAATACTTCTTTTATATGACCACACACCACACTATGAAAAATCTCTATATTTTCTAAAAATATTTTAAGAAAACATTTATATCCCCACCATTAAATATATCTTATAAACATAGAAACTTTAATATCTTATCGCCTGTAATGGTTAAGTTTCCAAAATATCCTGTAATTTTTTCTTTTTGAATTGTTATGTTACACATCTTCCACCTTACACACACGCACAAACACACACACACACACACACACAGACTATTCACAAAAACTATTTATTCATGCTCTGGAACGTAACACATGTATTTCCAGCACTATTTCAAAAAAGTTGCCACTATCGCAGTACATCTTCTCCTCTTTCTAAGTAAGAGAAAGTAAAACACGTGGTATTAAAGCCTATATGACTTTCTCATAATAGTTATAATACAAGTCTAACTGACGAATTTCCATCCAACTTGTAGACTATTCCTTTTACTAAACATTTATTTCCTTAGCATTAGAATAAAAATAAAGTTGGTAGGTTCCCCACCCATTATTGTTAATGACTTCTTATGTGTGACCAAATTGTATGGCAGAGTCCCTTTTGTGTCTCCACAACTTGTAAGGCGGGTTAAAGTTAAATTTAACGTTTATTTACCAGAATAATTTGTGGAAAATATTCAAATACAATTGGTAAGTTAGCACTTGAATTTTATAGAGAATGGCTGTAGCTGTTGTCGACAAAACATTGAAACTCAGAAACTTCTTCTGTGACGTCCCCATTTCGATTAACTGTTTCAACATATAGATGTGTTCTCCTTAGGGCTATTCCCCCAACCGGGTGATTATGGGCGGGACTTCCGGCCCCCTTCGAATGCCGGGTGGAACCCCAGGGAGAACACATCCTGGAGGAGCTGGGTCGCCGCCTTAGGGGGGCTACCGCGAAGTGGCCGAACGGAGCAAGAAGGCCGCAGAGGAACAAACTCACCACGCTAACCAGGGCATTTTTTTTTTTTCATTGCTACAATCAACCTATGGTGGTACCCGAGCACAGCTCATACCCACCTTACAACAAAACAATATTTTGCCTCTATACATACTAACAGTCAAGCTTCTGATTTAAGTATTTAAATTTTAGAAAAATTAAATAAAATATAAGTGATAAATAATGAAACCTATTCTCGCACCCTTTCTTTGGCAACTCAGCCCTTCCTAAATGGTATTATTATATCTGTAACCACTACTCCAACTTTGTCTCATTACCATTGAGGAAAGTCACCGTCCCCGCCACGAGGAGGCGTGCCTCTACTATCCAGCGTGAGTCCCATCTTATTCACTTACAATATCATTAAACATCATTACCTAGAACATAACAATATATATCAACGAACAATATATATATAACAACATAAAATATAACAATATACTAGGGCAGATGCAGCCGGCTCCTAGAGCAAGCGGAGTATGTGTTCGTACACAATCCGGTGCCCGGACCCGGGGTGGCGAAGAAGTTCTATAAGCCCTGGGAAGGACCCTACCCGGTTGTGCGCCGTCTCTTCGAAGTAACGTACCACTGCGTATCCAAGGCGAACGGCTGATCATCATCCATATCAACCGCCTCAAACCTACCCGGCGAGGCGTGCCCGTTGAACCGCTGGAGCTAACCGAGGGTATAATCGAAGAAGCCCCGACCGGAGGGACCCTGGAGCGGCCGCGTACCCCGGGCCCGGAGCCGATGAGATGATTAGTCCTCCGCGGAGCCGATGAGATGATTATTCCTCCGCGGAGCCCCAGTCCATACCAAACGGAAAGGATAGCCGAAGAGTCGGCCCGGGGCGGCACAGATAGGGGGAGGCCGAACCGGAAGTTCTCCGCGAGGGCTTGGAAGACATGAGCGCGGAGTTCACCCGGTTGTTGCCGGATTCGCCGGAGGCCGAGAATTCGGGTGACGCCGAATGGGAACCTTCAACCCCGACAGTCACGAGACCTAGGTCCCGTACCAGCTGCGGCAACGCCCACAAGTACGGGATATTGAATAAGCATAAGCCATCTGTTGCAGGCGTACAAAGGCTATTCCGCGGCGCTTGGGAACTGGGAGTCGATCACACTAAGGTCCTTAATTCAGGTGAGACGAGTACATGCGGCCGTAGCGTCGACCACGGGGGGAGGGGTTCAGCTCTGAACTTCTGTCCCCGCGAGAGCTGTCCGAGATTCTGAAGCGTGTAAAGTATTCTTTGCCCTCTGGGTTGGAGCTGATCACCGGCACGGGGGCGGGAGATGTTTACCCTTATTACCAGACGGCCACTGCCCCCGCCTTCACTGGTGAACATACCGCTCCAAAGCGTAGGCAGGCCGTAGGACTTGTACCAGGTGGAGGAGCTACCGGTGGCGGACCCATACACCGGCATGGCAGGAAAATTAGTAAACCTGAAGTGCGCTTTTTACTGAACAGTTTTTTTTTTTCAGTTTTCGACGAATTGCATTAAATTTGATACAATAATCATAAAATTTGTCAATTATAATTTTGAAAACTAGAGTAAGAGAAAGTTGTGTGAGTGTTTCACACCAGATATTTTTTTTTTTTTTATTTAAACAGCTAAAAATAAATATTGAAGTATGGTTCTAATTTTGAGTTTCATCCAGTCAATTATATACTGAACAAATTACATAGAAGTAATGAGTTTACAAATTTATAACATCAATATACTATTTGGACTTGTTTATTAATTTGTCGTATAAAATATACCGAAACGGTGGCATTGCAATAATAAATACTTCTTTTATATGACCAAAACACCCCACTAGGAAAATCTCAACATTTTCTAAAAATATTTTAAGAAAACATTTATGTCCCCACCATTAACTATATATTTAAAGCAATATTAGAAAACTTAATATCCTATCCCCTGTAATGGTTAAGTTTCCAAAATAAATTTCCGGTAAGTTTTTCTTTTTGAATTGTTCAAACCCATTATTGTTAGCACCCACACCCATTATTGTTAATGACTTCTTATGTGTGACCAAATTGTATGGCAGCGTCTCTTTTGTGCCCCTCAACTTGTAAAGGCAGTTTAAAGTTAAATTTTACTTTTATTTACCAGAATATTTGGGGGAAAATATTCAAATAAAATTGGTTAAGTTAGCACTTGAATTTTGTAGAGAATGGCTGGAGCTGTTGTCGACAAAACATTGAAACTCAAAAACTTCTTCTGTGACGTCCCAATTTTGATTGTTTCAGCTTATAAACGTGTTCTCCTTAGTTTCACTTAAATTCTGTATACTTTGTATAACTTAATATGCATTAAGATATAAGAATTACACTGAGTATGATTACACGCCAGAAATAAAAAACTAGCAAACAAAGGTTTGACTTTACACAGCAATAAAGTGATAACAATAAACTATAACACAAAGATATATTATCACTGAATACATGATTGGGACCGCAGTATTGTATAACATCTATGATTTTATTATCTAATATTATTATCCGTCGATAATATCCAACATTTTTTTGGTTTCGGATTATCATACATAGTCAGAGATAGCTATTAAGTTTCTACAGTTTCTTCAGAAACTTCAAATTGAACTCAAGTCTCAACACAAACTTAATAGATATAGTCTACCAATGCATTAGAAAAAGAAAGCGGTCAGAACGAATAAAGTGAAAAGCAAGATGCAACGCATAAAATCATAGATAAATCATCACAATATAAGTATTTAAATTGTCATAAAGATCCCAGACTTTGGAAATAAATAGTTTCTCATATTTCTCAATACAATCACTTTATTTACATTATTAAATATTTATGTTTAAAATATTGCAAATTGATATTGACCATTCCCAAACACAAAATATTATTGCCTCATTTACACATCATGTATAACATACAATTATTTACATTTCATTACCATGATCTTATATAATAGATTTTTAAAATGCAACTATTTCAAGAAATTAATCCCCCGAAATTTCCACTTCTGAATTAAGTTTTCTCATAAAACTTTCGGCAGCATACTTCACATGTGGATGTGTACACTTAAGAAGGCTTTCAATAATTATTTTATATGTGCTAATTTCATTCGTTATTGTTGTATCTATTAACTTAATTGCCATTAACTGAGCTTGATATGACTTATTTTCGCAAAGAAGGACTTTAGCCAGTCTAAGACGTTCCTTTTCTAAACAGTTTGGAAGACAAGAAACCACAGAAGTAATTATTTCATCTCCATAAGATGTGCAATACTTGGCTAATAAATCTTCATAAAACTTGGCCAGTTCTACGATAAAATCATCTGTAAACATAAATAATTATTGTATGAAAGATTAATTTCATTTAATAAACATTATTAATTTTTGTAATAACAAACAACAACGAACAAGGTAAGACTTCTTAAATGGAAGTAAAAAATATTCTCTTTCAACATATTATCGGAAGACAGGATTGTATGAAAACAATTAGCTTTAATACACGTTAATAATAAACTTTGTAAAAGGGCAGAGTAAAATCAGGAAATACTCTCAACTAATGATTTATTACCCAATCAAAAATAAAAAACTTCATCGTAGATAAACTAGATTTCAGATTCCACATTTCTGTTAAGAATCAGTTAAAAAAAAAAAATTGTTTCGAATAATAATTACTTCAACATTATTGGGACAATTCAAAAAGAGCAATATAAATATAAATATTAAGCTAAAAAGATATAAATTTTTATCACCTCTTTTTAGGGTGTAAGGAGAAATAAAAATTGCTGATTCTAGTAGCAATAATGTATCAACTATTTCATTGGCTGAAAACAGAGACAAAAGAAATAATTTCCACTTTTCTAATAAAAAGCGAGGAGGAAAGATTTTCAATTTTTCTTTCTCAAGGCTCCCTTGGCAAATACTTTCTGTTATACTGTGTAAGTAGTTTTTACTTTTGAATACAATATTACAATTAGGATTGAATTTATTCCAATCATTTTTAACAATATCTATCACATATTTAGCAATTTGATCTAGTCTAGACATCATAGATGTTTCATCTGGTGCATGTAAAAGATAATTAGTTATAAATTGCAAACCTTCCGTTAAATTATCTTTTGAAAATGACTGCTTCAATAAAAGATCACAAAAGTCTTCAGAAAGCAAACACATAATTTCACCATCTATCATTTCAATGATCTTATTTCTATTGCTCGACACCAATTCTGCTTCTTTTAATTCTACCGCTTCCCACAACATTTCAATAAACGGAGCTATAAATATATCAGGAATTTGTTTCAAATCAAATAAACCATCCAAGCATTTACCATCTTCTGCTGTCAACTGACTGTATGCTGTTTTGAAAAGAATAAATCTTTCTTCACAAGGATCAGACAAAAAAAAATGAAAAATCTCTTCTAGTAACAAAAGTCTTAATGATCTATTTTTCTCTTCAGCTAATAATGAAACTATTAATTTTCCAGCATCAACAGCAGGTGCAACTTTGCAATAACATCTTATGATATTTTTCTTTAAAGATACAGGACAATCTAACATTCCAAGAAGCAACGGCAAAATCTTTTTTTCAGGAGCATTAGCACAGATACTGTTAACAGAGCCTAATACTAATTTTAAATAATCACCAAATGCATAGTATTTTACACAGGGCAAGATTTCCAGGGGTGAAGCAACCAATTTTAGACTAGAAGCAATGGCCATTTGTATCTTATATGCCAATTTATTCTCCTCAGTATATCTTCCTATTTCTTCTTTTGTCGGGATATATGCTTTGATAGTTTTGACATAATCCTTTGTTGGCATAAGAATAGAAAGCAGTGAAAAGGCATTTGGTATGATGGAAGGTTTATAAAATTCTGGATCCAAATCTTCTGCCTTTATCACAAGTTCACACAATTCCCGAAACGCCAAGGGCAATCCAAAAGGAGTGTATAGCGTAATTGTTTTAAAAAATTTATAATAACGCCTAATTTTTTTACTACTGAGTATTTCCTTCATCATGGACTCCTTATGTTGCTTTAATTGCAAAGGATTGGTATGTAGCACATACCTGATCACATCAACATTGGGTTTAAAAAGAAAGATGTTGTTATAAATTTGTTTCTTTATGTCCTTATCTTTCGAAATTGCCTTGAGTAAACTTGATTTAGAGTAGTCACCACATTCTTCAGACTTTAATAATCTTTCTACTTCAGTCAATAGCCAGTGAGGACAATCAATTTTATCACGCTTAAAAGAGTAATTGTATTCACATACAGTGCGAAATACTGAGTTGATGGCTTCAGCCTTTGCATTCTTTTTCTTAAGAACTAAATTTGGCAAAGTAGTAATACAAATTTCCAAGCACTTTTTACGATAAACAGTTCCTTCACAAAGATTAAAGTCATAAAAATAATAATCCAAAGAGAAAACGAATTCTAGAAATTTCCTTATTTCATCATCCATAGGTCTTCCATCTGCAAAATATCGTTCAATCCTTATTGACAATAATTCTATAAACCCATATGTGAAGCTTTCCTCTTCATCATTCATCCTAATTAAGTCAATAAATTCTTCTACTGTCGCCCATTCTTCTATAGACATATTTAGGAGAATGTCTTTCATTTCTTCAAGTTGTATGAACACCTTTTTTCGAATCACCGTTCTGTCATTTCTAAGCCTACGAACAATAAAGACAAAACATTCCGACATTAGTTTGTGAGTCTTTTTGTACCTAAAGGCGGAACGCAGCATATAGTGTACCATATTGGCTCTCACCGTAACTTCCTTTTGTCTTACAATCATCTCCATAATTTGTGGTACAGCGCTGTCAGGAGGTAAATAACTCAAATATTCAGCTTTTCTAGATTCAGGTTCAAGGGTAGGAAGCTTCAATTGAACCCATTCTATTCTCATTTCAACTGGTAATAGAAGTATCAAATCTAGATCTATAACGTTTGCAAAATCCTTAATTCTCAATTCCTTATTATAACATTTCTTAAAATTCCTTAGAAATATCTGGTGTCTTTCACTTTCTTCAAGACGTGATGTAATTTTTCCAAGTTCTTCAACTTGCCATCTCATCTTAAAGAACTTTGTTATAGATTCAGGAAAGCATGACGCCTGAAGATTTTCAATTTGTGTTTTGCTCATATATTTTATGACTTTTTCCAGTGTCAGTACTTCCTTTAATGTGCTGAAATGTTTAATAACAAGAGTTGGAAGAGTTTTCGCAAATCTTTTGGTAACGTTTGTACCAAGCTCCATATAAGGAAAATCACTTCTATATTTGACAAACATATCAATAAAACATGCTGGATAATAAATGCCAATCAACCATAAAATCTCTTTATAATTACACAATTCAAAATTTTTATATAATCTATTACCTGATGCTTTGTTTTCTAATGACGAGCAAAGGAAATTCTTTATAACATCTGGATGGTATTTAAATAATAATTTAATTTGGTTCCTGTTTGGTCGTGGTTTGGTAATTTCCAATGTGGCTTCTACAAATTTCGAACTGCAGGCAGGGAGAATTTTCAGTGCTAACGAAGTCCCGTATCGCTTTTGTAAGGCCTTGAATATTTCTTCTGCTTTATCATGGTCCTTCAGATATTTTGAGTATTGGTTTATCAACTTTCGGCGTGTATTATATGATAAATTGGCGAGAATTATATTCACAAAAACAGTTGAATCAATGTCTAGATGTTTAAAAAACCATTTACATTTAAGCGCTAGTGTAACATAAAAAGTATTTTCCATTTCGAAAATTCGAGCAAGTTCTGATTTTCTCCGCCATATATCAATTAGTTTAATTTTGAAAAATTTCTCCAAATTATTTTCTGGAATGAATGACGCTAAAATAGTTCCTATATGAGGACTTATTGCATCTTTATGCTTTATTATATATTCAAAAAACTTCTTGCATATATCTCCCAGAGTGTCTGCTTCCAAAGAACGTATAACATTGATAACGTCCAGATCCATTGCACTTGAAACACCGGCCTCAACTGAACATTTTTATCTGAGAGGATGTAATCTTGTCAAGTGCTCTTGATCAAACGATGAGTCATTTTTCAATCAGATAGTGCGTACATTACTAAAAAAAAAACCTTTCTCATTATTACAGGTGAACCAATAATAATGTGTTCATTTACTTTAGCTTTTTTTTTATCTTTGGAAAAACACCCCCATACTAAATTTATACTGTAATTTTAAATGTGGGTAATATTTTAGTTTACTCATTTTTTAGAATCTGATCAAAATAGTTTTCGGGAAGGGCGGTTTTTATGTTCATCTAGTCATTGGATTTGTAGGCATTTTAAAGTAAATAATTTTCTTCCTACTACCGCGCCCAATGTAAATTTCGGGCTGTATTTTAAAACAAATAATGCATTTATATTTACCACATACACAATATGGATCATACCTTACTACCTTCCTCTAATTCATATGTGTAACCTTTACTGAATATGATAACCTGACACTTTGATAATATCAAAGAAAGGAAAAACCACTACTAAGAAAAGAATGAAATTTCTTATATTGTTGCCAACTACCTGATGCTTAGTTCTCTATAGAGCACACAATTTATATCATTTCTCTTAGGTAATCCTCGAGACAAACAACGCAATTGAAATTTGACTTGATCTAAATAGGGCAGAAGAGAATTTTTTTTATATAAACATTTTCATTTTTCTGAAATAATCAATAGCAACAATTTACAAACAAGATAATCTGAGGGAAAATGTTAAAAGCTGTTAGAACCTCCTTGTACTTTCATCACTTGTATCACTTATAGTAACCTTCACGTTACTGATTTCTATGCAAATCGATAAATGTTTAATATTCATAATCGATAGTTAACTAATAATTTAATATTTCAGAATTATTCTAAAATAAAAATCTGGCGTAAAACTCACATGACATTTTTCTCTTGCAGCAATTTACGCAATTATTATTGAAAAATTTCATTACTGAGGGAGAAAATTCCCTCATAAAATTTTGCTGGAAAAATTTTTTAAATAAACAAATTTTTGTTCTATATGGTATATATGTAATTGATGTACCATGTTTAAAAGATGTCTTGGAACCATTTTTGAAAAAATTACAAAACACTAAAAAATCCATTAAATTAAAATTTACTTCCAGTCAGTGGCGGCTCCTGACTTGGATATGTGGGGGGGGGGGTTCAACATTTTTTTGATGTAATTACGACATACTACGTATTATTAGCAGTTGGCTAGATAGAAATCATGAAGTAAGCCAGCAGCCAGGTAAAAACTTGCATCCCTCCACTACAATTAAATATATTAAATTAACAATAAATCGGTCACTGTGCACCCAGACAAGAACTGTGAAAAAAAGAGATTCAAAAGAGAAGGTTTGAGTTCAAAAATTAAGTGGTTAACTTAACGGAAATTTAATTATCTAAATAAAGTTTTTCGGTGTAATTATCCAAAAAAATTATATATATATATAAATTCAGCATCCGTATGTTTATGGCCGCAAAACTCGAAAAGTAGTCGATGGATTGACTTGAAATTTTTACATAATGTTGCATTTCTTTAAAAGAGTGTTCATATATACTTTTTACTCCGAAGTTCCAACGGAAAAGGGAACTTCTCCGAGCGTTTCGCGAGGTTGGCAGAAATAGATAGACGCGTTGCGATGGTGGCTCACTTTCTGAACCTCTTTCTCAACTATTTGTAAGTACCTCTATTCCGAAGTTCCCACGGAAACGGGAAATTCCGAGCTAAAATCCGTTCAAACGGCCATATTGCGTTAGCACTTGCTTCTTCAAGTTTTGCTGCTACGTTGATGGAAGGAGATCGTAAAATGTTATGACTTAAACATGCACTTCACAGAAAATCCAACATGTAACATTTCTAAAACATCAGGAATGGGAAAGGTTCTTCAGGCATGCAAAATCATTGTGTGGGATGAGTGTACAATGGCTTATAAGAAGTCAATGGAAGCACATTGAAAGACTTGCGAAAAATCAGGGTTCATTTGGTGGAGCATTGGTGTTACTATCTAGTGACTTCAGGCAAACGCTTCCAGTGATACCTCGCTCAACACCAGCTGATGAATTGCATGCCTGCTTGAAATATTCAACTCTTTGGAGCACAGTAAAAAAAAAATCATTTAACAACGAATATGAGAGTTCAACTTCAAAACGATCCAACAGCTGCCATATTTTCAAGACAATTACTCGAACTCGGTAACGGCACTGCTCCTAAAAATTCGCAAACGGGAAAATTCACCTTCCCATCTAATTTCTGCAACATTGTACATTCAAAAGAAGAATTAGTAGACAGGGTATTCCAAAGCATCGAAACAAATTATCAAAATCACGCATGTTTAAGCCTAAAAATCAGACTGAGCCACAGCGAAGCGTGGTCGGGTTAGCTAGTATATATATATATAAATTCTCCAGCGCGACGCCCAACTGGAACCTGCAACTTCCTACATTTTATAGATCTCCTGATATGTACTGTATTATACATAAATTCGCTACAGTGCCCAATTTCATTAAACAACACATTAGAGTGAACTCCTATACTGTTACACGTTCCTATTGTTTTATGTCTGATTCTCCTATTTGACAAACCAATCAATATTTTTTTTCGCATCATTCATTATACATGGATTTGAATTTGATTTGAGATCGGCAATATATACAATTTTTATTGTGACCTAATGTTTGTAACTAATATAAAAATGAAAATATTTTTTTGAAATTGAAATATGAAATAAAATAAAAATATGAAAATTTGTTAATTTTTAATTTTTTTTTTTCAAATAGCTGGGGGGTTCAGTCGCGCAATCGTGAATACCAGTAGCCGCCACTGCTTCCAGTTGACAGATTTTAACCAACACAATTGGAGGTGATTTCCCTCGGATTCAAACTGTTGTTGTAAAATCTTGTTCGTCGGTTTATCTAAAAAAAGAGGAATGGAAATAGAAGCATTTTGTAATACCCAGAGACCTCAACAATTTCATTGAATATACGAAATTAACTACATTTCATAAGTAATACTGATGAATTAGAAACGGCAATATTGAAAAACAAAGACTAAGTGAGAATATTTCTGATCATAATATACTTTACTTTTCCACGGATGTCGTCAATGACCATGTTGTTTTCTTTATAAGGAATTTATTTTTAGTTTTTTATTAATTAATTAATTATTTTTTTTTGCACTGTAATTGAAATACTATTTTATATTTATGTATTTTTGAAATTTTATAAATTAAATAAAGACGTCTTCTTCTATACTTTCTTTCAAAACAGAAAATTCTGTTGTATGAACAGCTATTCATAGTTCATTTTAAATAACAGGTGCAAAAAGAACTAAAACCTAATTTGCTAGGAGTGGTAGGCAAATCAGAAATTGAAAAGATCTCAGATTGGCTGTAAATGAGTATACAGAAGCTTTGAAAACAGCCAGTAATAAAACATTTGACATTACAACTTCTCAAACATGATAATTGTGTTAATCGCAATTTCTATTAACAGTTTCAGCAGTCTCTTAACATCTCTGCAACGCCTAAGCTTTCCACCCCAATTTAAGGGGGAGCCATGGAGCGAAACCCGTGCATCCACGCAGCATGTCTTGGAAAACGAGCTCACGTGGGAACAAATTATGGGAAGGAAAGTAAGGATGAGCCTCTAATCGGAGGAATTATAAATAAATAACTGACATTAATTATCAGAGGTGAATTAATTAAAATTTTATGAATCATATTGAACAGAACTGTTCCTCCGAATGGAGCCAAATGGTTCGAGGGAGTATTATTATTCACATAGGGTGAAACTTCTCTATGTTTGTAGAGACAGATATCCTGTCGCGGAACCTCATTCAAGTCCAATCTGCGCGTCCTCGTTGCGGCTCTGGTAACATCTGCGCTCTACTTTTGTGGAAGCGCGGATGGCTAAAAGGGTGGACGAATGCAGAGGATAGCCTTCAGACTATTTGGGAACTTAGCGCTCCCACGTACCTCAGCTACAATTACAGACTAACACAGGCAGCGGTGTCCCGCCTGGTGTGTAAGTTGGTAGGAACTTTTCTGCCCTCTGTTCGGGTCGCCCTAATTTATGGCGATCCTCTTGCTGCGATCTCTTTTGCTGAGGAGCCTCTGTGTGGGATTCATTCTGCATCACTTACACCTAAACGCCTTAACATCGTACGCCTACACAATTACATTTTTACACGCCTGTGGCAGTGCTGGTGTTGTGGGGATGTTTGCCGTGTGTGCATACCTGTGTCGTGGGGGAGGAAGTCCTGGCGGTTGAGGACGCAGGTTTTTGCTGGAGGCAAGTTCCGTCAGCGTGCCTTACAGTCCAACATACCACTTTGGTTCCTGACTCCGCTAAACAGGCGGCCAGAGCTTAACCCAGCTCTGGTCAATCGGCTAGCGTAAAGTACGCATGGGTGAGTTCCCGGGTATTGTGGGTCTTCGCCTACAATCCCTGGGCGCTATATCTCTGGGATACTTCAAAGGCGCTACTTCAAAGCGTCCCAAATTGTGAGCCTCCGGGGAGGGTGGAGAGCTCTGGAGATAAATTTTTATTATTATTAATTAAGTATTTTTAATTTTAAATTCGTCAACCGGGGGCCCCTTAGAGGAGGGGACACCAGTGGTGGGGGTAATTCTCTGTACATCAAGAGTCGGGTGACTAGGGTCTGGATGCACTAATGGGTGGGAATCTCGAAAAATATCCTGAGGCAGGGAAGGCTTGCTTCTGAAGGAGCACGTGTCAGGAGGAGCCGCGGAGGATTTGTCCCCCTGCGGTGATCTCTGAAACGTGGTCAAAGGAAAAAGAAGAGATATGTAAGGCAGGTATTTTTATTTTTATTTGATATTGATATATATTTATTTATTATTATATTATTATTATTATTATTTATTTTTCTTCCTGTCTGCTGTCTAACAAGTATGTCAGAAGTTTGCAAGAAATGGTTCAGGTTAACTTTCAGCATAGCAAAGATGCAACGCTAATTTGTGCCGCTCTATGGCTGGGCTGCATACATATTTTACACTTATCCAAGAACTTTATGCTTATAAAGGACTTGTTCGAAGTTTGAGTGCGGTCAATGGCAGGCTGTTTGTTGCGGATGGCGGGGGCACTCCTAGAAATGTATTTGTGTTAGTAGAGATGTCGGCGCCGTTCTGCTGACAGTTTTGCTCTAGGGATCTGCTGGCGGTGAGGGGTGCTCTGGGGGTTGGAGAGACTCTTGGTATGGTGATGGCCTCGGCCTATTTCCCCTATGATCAACCCTCTCCTCCTCCTCAGGAATTAGTAGATTGGTACGGTTTTCGGAGTCCAGCAACACACCTATAATTATAGGATGTGATGCAAATACAGAACATGTTGTCTGAGGCAGCAGCAACATCAATACTGAGGGTCGCGCTGTAATGGACATCTAGATGGGTACTGAGCAGGATGTTATAAATAGGGATTCTGAACACACTTTTGTAACCACGATTGGAAGACAAGTTATTGATACCACTCTTGCTTCTAGATATTAGTGAACTGATTAATGATTGGTGTGTAGGTTCGGAGGGTTCTATTTCTGATCATAGGATTATTAGGTTTAGTCTGGGGATTGATCCAATCACCATGGCTACCATAGAAACAGCAGAAGGAATTCTTATTCTAGACTTCTAGGAAATAGAATGATTATCCAGTCAAGTGCTCTTGGTGATATTACTGAATTAGAAAGAGAGGCTGGTATACTTCATGAACACATTAGGTCTTCATTCGAAGCGACCTGTCCTCCCAAGTTAGTTAGTGGTAGTGGGAACCCCTCGTGGTCATCTTCGTTAGAAAAGCTAAGAAGACAAGTTAGAGGCTCTTACAGGAAGGCGGTCCTAACCGATTCTTCGGAATCATGGGATAGTTACAATAGTCTTAAAAAAGCGTATAAATACGTTTAAAGAAAGCTAAGAGAAAATCTTGGAGATCCTTTTGCGAGGATCTAAATTCGACTCAAGAGACAACTAGGCTGGTACGGATTTTGGTAAGGATGAGGACTGTCAGTTGGGTACTTTAAAATATCTTGACGGTTCCTTTACAGGAGGAGAAATGGAGACATTACAGCTCCTACTTAATACCCATTTCCCGGATAACATGAACATAAACAGGACTGCTTCGTCTGCGGTTGGTGGGAGGAAGCTGGAATCTAGTGACCTGGCTAGTGACGAGATAGTTACTGTGCATAGAGTGGTTTGGGCAGTGAAAGTTTCTCACCATTTAAGCCACCTGAACCTGACTGAGTTTATCCTTGTCAATTACAAAATGGTAACTGTACTTACATGGCGTGTATGGGGCTGTACTGACGAAGGTGTTGATAAGGATTTTTAAAGGTTGTTTAATGTTTGGTTATGTGCCAACATTATGGAGGGCAGTTAGGGTGGTCTTTATTCCCAAACCAGGAAGAAGTGACCACTCTGACCCTAAGGCATGTAGACCTATAAGTCTTACCTCATTCCTTTTAAAAACTTTGGAAAGATTGGTGCGTATTACTGATGGATGGTCCTTTGAAGGATCATCCATTCCATCCAAACCTACAAGCTTATACTGTAGGAAAATCGACCGAGACTGCTTTGCATTGTCGGTCGGGAGGTAGAATCTGCTCTAGAGACAAAGGGTGCTTCTTTAGAGTGTTTCTAATGCTTTAGGTTGTTTCTTTGATGTTGAAGGGGCATTTATCATTCTTGAAGATTCTCTAGGTCGAAAAGGTATACAACCAGTTTTAATTAACTGGATAGGTATTTATTTAAGGTTTAGAGTTCCACAGGTTGTGGGAGCGGGGAAAGGGTGTCACTCACCAAAGGTGGTTGTCACTCACCAAAGCTATGGTGTGCTGTCCTGGATGAACTGTTAACCAGGATGAATTCATCGGGATTCTATGTCAGGCAATGCCGATAATTGTGTTATTTTATTGCTGGGGCGATTTCTGACTATTATCTCGGACTTAATGCAAAGTGCCCTCAACGTGGTATATAATTGGACTCAGGATAAGATCTTTCAATTAATCCCAGTAAGATCCAGATGATTTTGTTTACTAATAGGAGGAAGATCGTAGGATTAACACCTCCTAGGTTATTAGGAACTTCTGTTCAGATTTGCAAATCAGTGAAGTTTCTTGGAGTGGTTTTTGACAGTAAATTAAATTGGTCGGAACATGTTAAGACTCAGTATCAAAAGGAAATTATTTCCTTTTGAGAATTTCGAAGAATTGTAGGTAAAAACTGGGGGATTACTCCCAAGATGATGTTTTGGATTTATGGGGTGGTTATTAAATCTAGGTTGTTATATGCGGTTGTGGCGTCGTGGCGTCGCAATGAGATAAGATCCGCTAGACTGCTGCTTGAGCATATTCAACGCTTGGCTTGTCTGGCGGTGTCCGGTGCGATACGGACCACGCCAACAGCTGCAATGGAGATTTTATTGGGAATCCCGCCGCTCTTTGTAGAGGTGAAAACTGTGGCAATGAAAGCCTGTTATAGAATTAAACAGGCAGGTTTTTGGCAGGGTAAGCGATATGGTCATTCTATCATTCATCGCGAGATGCTTTTGAAGGTTCTTATTACAGGCTTTCCTTCTGACAGAATGTTAAGGACTTTAGTTTTCGAGCATTCTTACAGAGGGGAATAGAATAGAATAAAATGGGGGGGGGGGGGTTGAGCCTCATTCCACTGCGACCTACAAATTGAGGTCTATTGTGGATCCCCTTAAGTTACAGAACAGCCCCCAGCCTTGCCCTCCAATCAATCCTAGCAAAGCTGAAAGCGGCTCCGTCATGAAGCTTTCAGCTTCGGATTGCCCGTCCCCAATTGAAGAAACCTAATCCTCGCCAGGCCGGCGCACTCACAAAGATGTGCGCCGGGGTCTCCTCCCCTACCTTGCAGAATCGGCATGCCGCACTATCCGCAAGTTGTAGGTGGTGCATGTGTCTATTCAGCCTACAATGCCCTGTTAGTAGACCCACAAATAACCTTATATCCCTTCGGGTTTGGCTCCGTAGGTCTTGGTAAATTTAGGCAAATGTCTTTTAATGAAGAGTTTTGCCTGCCTCTGTCCTGGTGTTCCCTCCCACCAACGCAGACGCTGATCTTCTATCCACCCCTTGATAGAAGTTTGGATGAGGCTCCTGGACAAGCCGCAGAAGGGTTCGGGGCCTATAAAGGTATCCTGCGAGCCTCCTCGCTAGGGCAACCGCCCTCTCATTGCCCAGGAACCCCGCATGTCCCGCCCTCCAGGCGAGTGTCAGTTTATTCCGAGTACCCACCTTGGTGAGGGCAACTAGGCAGTCCCACACCAGTCTTGAGACTATTTGGTGTGAGGAAAGTGCCTTCAGGGCGCCTGACTGTCGGAGTATATGGCCACTCTTCTACCCACTATCTTTCGCCTTATAATCTCCCTAGCGCAGAGTTGTATTGCCAGACTCCATCCAGCCGCATAACACTGCTGGTACTTCTCTTTTATAGAGAGAGTTGATGACCGAGGTGCGCGAGACGTTATTGAATGCGCCCTCAATGTCCAGAAAGGTGGCTACCGCAATTTCCTTGTCCTCCAAGGATTTCGATAGCAGCCTGTTAAGATCATCCAGTGCGGCCTCAGCCGACCAACCTGGTTGATAAGCGTATTGGCGGGCACTTAGGTTACAGAGGGGAAGATTGGTCAAGATTGGATCCGTTTGGTGTGATACCTGATAATTACCTCGGGTGTTACACGTACGGTTCCAGAATGGATGGTAGGTCTGGAGCTGCGGTCTATTTTGAAACGGGAGACCATTTGGCAGTGTAGTGGAATCGTTTATTGGATGATCTGATCCCACCGTGATACTACAAGATGTAGAGGAATCGTTTAATGTGATTCCTGAGGTATGTAGTAGATGTCTTGAAGAGGGCGGAAGTTGTTTAGAGATTTTTGGAAGTTAGTGAATCGAATTATTAACACGGATTTTATAAAAATAGACTGTATTTGAACAATAACTTAAACGTAAAAAAATGGTAACTATTAACAAGAAATACTTAGAAATAAATAGAAGATAAATAACTAATAAATCAGAATGATTAAGATAAATGAACTAAGATGCACAACTAAAGGTAATAAGTATAAATAAAAACTGTATAGGGACGCGTAAACTGCTGCTCGTATATGAAGTATATAAGTATAATCGTATAATTTCTCTCCTCTTCCAATCGGGCGAAGTTTATATATTAGTGTTGGCCACACTCACACCAAGACATCTATCCTAGTGTGCGACCTTGGTTAGTTCGGTGACCACCGATTTAGGCCAGTGGCCAGCCTTTGTTGTGCTTGCTTTGATGTAAGGGTATTTACCCTTGGTTTATTTGTTTGGCCACGGCCTTGTCTTGAAGTCAGGCAGCTGGCTAGGCCACTAGTTGTAAATTATAAAAAAAAAAAGGATACGTAACACTAACTTCAAAGGTGTTTGTATCTACTCGGACAGCCAAACTGCGCTGAAGGCGCTGAGTGCTCGTATCTTCACTTCCAGGTTGGTATTAGAATGTTCTAAAAGACTGGAAGAACTTTCTTATCTGAAGGACCTGCTTCTAGTCTGAGTACCAGGTCACATGGGAATTTTTGGGAATGAGGAGGTGGATAGGTTTGACAAATTAGGCGCCTCTCTCCCTTTCATTGGTCTGGAGCCGGCTGTTGGCGTGTTTTCTGGCACATATCTGTCAGGCTTTAAATCATGGACAACTTCACAGCAAACAACTTGAGCTCAGTTGGTTGTCGGCATTCCAAAATGCTCATCGCGGGTCCGGACAGGGCTATTAGTGAGACGCTGCTGTGTCTTTTACGGAGCTCTCTCAGGCATCTGGTTGGATCCCTTACTGGACATATTCCATACTTAACGGCACGGCCCCTTACACTGGTATGAAAGCCTAAATGATTTTCCCTTAATAGTTTTTAAACAATTTCGTCAGACTTGTAGTTTTTCATTTATTAAATGTTTAGTTCGCCTTAGCATTAGAATAAATAAAGTTGGTGGGTTATTAGGTTCTCCACCCATTATTGTTAATGGCTCCATATGTGTGACCAGATTGTATGGCAGCGCTCCCTTAGAGTCCCCCCCAGCTTGTAAGGCAGTTTAATGTTAAATTTAACTGTTATCCACCAATATTTTTTGGTTAGATAGCACTTGAATTTTATAGAGAATGGCTGGAGCTGTTGTTGAAACACACTGAAACTCAGAAACCTCTTCTGTGACGTTCATATTTCGATTAACCGTTTCAGCTTATCAAAGTTTTCTCCTTAGTTTCACTAAATTTCTGTATATTATTCATAACTTAATATGTATTACTAAATACATAGTGATATAAGAATTACTTTGAGATTGATTAAACCCAGAAATAAAACTAGCAAAAGTTTGACTTTTCACAATTGTAAAGTAAACACCATAAGTGATAGCAATGACCTACAAGACAAAATATTTTATCACTGAATATGTAATTGGGACCGCAGTGTTAAATAACATATAAGATTATATTATCTACGATATTATTATCCGTCGTTATATGCAACAATTTTTTTTTGTTTTGGATTATTATCATACATAGTCGTACAAAGTTAGCCATTAAGTTATGAAGAAATTTGGTGAGGATCAGACAAGAAAAAACATCTACATTCTCTCTGTAGATGATTTAAAACCAGTCACAATTAAATTTTTTATTTTTTCCTATTTATGTTTCTGAGATGTAACAAATGTGTATGTTCTAAATTCTTATTCCACATCTTCACGATTAATGTTTATATGTTAAAGCCTTGATAAAGACAGGAAACTCTGTCGAAACGTCGGCATAATTGATGTTTTTACTTGAACGATCCTCACCTAACTTCTTCATAACTTAATTCATCAATGGTCAACAAATTCTTTTATATAGCTATTAAGCTTATAAAATAGTTTGTGTGGCCCGTGACAGCACCTTAAATTTGAAGTCAACTCTCAAGTTAATTATAAATAAACCTTAATAAACCGCGTTCGGTCAGAACTAATAAAGTGAAGCAAGATGCAACGCATAAAATCATAGATAATTCATCATAATATAGGTATTTAAATTGACATAAAGATCCCAGACTTTAGAAGTAAATAGTTGCACATATTTCTCAATACAATCACTTTATTTAAATTATTAAATGATTATGTTTAAAATACTGTAAATTGATAAAGAACATTCGCAAAAACAAAATATTATTGCCTCATTAACACATCATGTATAACATACAATAATTTACATTTCATTACCATGACCTTATATAATAGATTTTTAAAATGCAACAATTTCAAGAAATTAATCCCCCGAAATTTCCACATCTGAATTAAGTTTTCTCATAAAACCTTCGGCAGCATACTTCACATGTGGATGTGTACACTTAAGAAGGCTTTCAATAATTACTTTATAGGTGCTAATTTCGTTTATTATTGTTGTATCTATTAACTTAATTGCCATTAACTGAGCTTGATAAGACTTATGTTCGCAGAGAAGGACTTTAGCCAATTTAAGACGTTCCTTTTCTAAACAGTTTGGAAGACAAGAAACCATAGAAGTAATTATTTCATCTCCATAAGACGTGCAATACTTGGCTAATAAATCTTCATAAAACTTGGCCAATTCTGCGATAAAATCATCTGTAAAAATAAGTAATTATTGTATGAAAGATATGGCAAACTAAAGAAAGAAAATAAAAAAGTCAGCATAAGTGTTATTAATTTTTGTTATAACAAAATCAATAGATTAGATTAGATTCTAACGGGGAAATTGGCTCTTCAGCCTACGCCACCGCGATACCCCAAGGATCTATTGTGGCACCCCCTAGTTGGAGACACTCCCCTATCCTGTCCTTAGCCGGACTGTGGAATTGGGGGGGGCTCCCAGGTGGTCAATCAGAGCACTCTCTCGAATCCTGCTTGCCTTAAAAGACTTAATAGGTCCGAGAGAGGGCCCTGGCTCAGGGTTGTTGGCACCAGCTTCTCTTTACCAAAGAGGCGGTACCTTAGCCAGATCAGCCCCTCGCACTGACATACCACGTTGGCCTGACAAAACCTACACAGGCTATCCGTTGCCAGGCCCATGCGATGAATGTGCTTATTTAATCTACAATGGCCAGTGAGAACGCCAACTGCTATCCTTATGGCCGCCCGGCAACAAAATCAAAAACCAAGAAGGTAAGACTTCTTAAGTGAAAGTAAAAAAATATTCTCTTTCAACATATTATCAGACAACAGGATTGAATGAAAACAATTAGCTATAATATACGTTAATAATAAACTTTGTAGAAGGGCAGAGTAAAATCAGGAAATACGCTCCAACTGATTCCTCTCCGCATGATTTTTAATTCATTAATTTACCAATCAGTGATAATAAACTTTATCGGAAATATACTAGATTTCTGATTTATCCACATTTCATTTCTGTTAACAATTAGATAAAAAAAATTAAAAAATTGCGAATAATGTGTTATTGATCTATAAACTAATAATTACTTCAAAATTATTGGACGATATAAATAGAAATATTATAAACCTAAGCATTAATCAAAAGAAAAAAAAAAAATCACCTTTTTTCAGGTCGTAGGTAGTTATAAAAATTGTTGATTCCAGTAGCAATAATTCATCAACAATTTCACTGGCCGAAAACAGAGACAAAAGAAATAATTTCCACTTTTCTAATAAAAAGCGAGGACAGATTTTCAATTTTAAATTCTCAAAGCTTCCTCGACATATACTTTCTGTTATTCTATATAAGTAATTTTTACTTTTGAATACAATCTTGCAGTTAGGATTGAATTTATTCCAATCATTTTTAACAATATCTATCAAATATTTAGCAATTTTATCTAGTCTAGACATTAGGGATGTTTCTTCTGGTGCATGTAAAAGATAATTAGTTATAAATTGTAAACCATCCGCTAAATTATCATTTGAAAATGATTGTTTCAATAAAAGATCACAAAAGTCTTCAGTAAGTAAACACATTACTTCACCATCAATCATTTCAATGATCTTATTTCTATTGCTTGACACAAATATGGCTTCTTTTAATTCTACCACTTCCCACAACATATCAATAAACGCTGCTACAAATATATCAGGAATTTGTTTCAAATAAAATAATCCATCCAAGCACTTAACATCTTCACGTGTCAATTGACTGTATGCTGTTTTGAAAAGTATAAATCTTTCTTCACAAGGATTAGACAAAAAAAAAAGAAAAATCTGTTTTAGTAATAAAAGCTTTAATGATATATTTTTTTCTTCAGCTAATAATGAAACTATTAATTTTCTAGCATCAACAGCAGGTGCAACTTTGCAATAACATCTTATGATATTTTTCTTTAAGGATACAGGACAATCTAACATTTCAAGAAGCAATGGCAAAATCTTTTTTTCAGGAGCATTAGCACAGATACTATTTACAGAGCCTAACACTAATTTTAAATAATCACCAAATGCATAGTATTTTACACAGGGCAAGATTTCCAGAGGTGAAGCAACCAATTTTAGACTAGAAGCAATGGCCATTTGTATCTTATACGCCAATTTATTCTCCTCAGAATATCTTCCTATTTCTTCTTTTGTCGGGATATATGCTTTGATAGTTTTGATATAATCCTTTGTTGGCATAAGAATAGAAAGCAGTGAAAAGGCATTTGGTTTGAAGGAAGGTTTGTAAAATTCTGGATCCAAATCTTCTGCCTTTATCACTTGTTCACACAATTCTCGAAACGCCAGCGGCAATCCAAAAGGAGTGTATAGCGTAATTGTTTTAAAAAATTTAAAATAACGCCTAATTTTTTTACTACTGAGTATTTCCTTCATCATAGACTCCTTATGTTCCTTTAATTGCAAAGGAGTGGTATGTAGCACATACCAGATAACATCAACATTGGGTTTAAAAAGAAAGATGTTATAAATTCGTTTCTTTATGTCCTTATCTTTCGAAATTGCCTTGAGTAAACTTGATTTAGAGTATTCATCACATTCATCAGACTTTAATAATCTTTCTACTTCAGTCAATAGCCACTGGGGACAATCAATTTTATCACGCTTAAAAGAGTGATTGAATTCACATACTGAGCGAAATACTGTGATGAGTGCTTCAACATAAGCACTTTTCTTCTCTATAACTAAATGTGGCAATGCCGAAATACAAGTTTCCAAGCATTTTTTATAATAAATTGTTCCTTCGCAGAGATTAAAATCATAATAATTATAATCCAAAGAGAAAATTAATTCTAGGAATGCCCTTATTTCATCATCCATAGGTCTTCCGTCTGCAAAATATCGTTCAATTCTTATTGACAATAATTCTATAAAGTCATACGTGAAGTTTTCCACTTCATCATTCATCCTAATTAGATCAATAAATTCATCAATTGACGACCATTCTTCTATAGACATATTTAGGAGAATGTCTTTCATTTCTTCAAGTTCAGTGAACATCTGTGTTCGTATCACTGTATCGTCATTCCTAAGCCTCCGCACAATGAACGCAAAACACTCAGACATCAATTTGTGAGTCTTTTTGTATCGAATGACTGAAAGCAACATATAGTATACCATATCGGCTCTCACCATAACTTCCTTTTGTCTTACAACCATCTCCATAATTTGTGGCAGAGCTCTGTCAGGAGGCATATAACTCAAATATTCTGCTTTTTTACATTCAGGTTCAAGAGTAGGAAGCTTCAATTGAATCCATTCTATTCTCATTTCCACTGGTAATAAAAGTATCAAATCTAGATCTATAACGTTTGCAAAATCCTCAATTCTCATTTCCTTATCATAACATTTCTTAAAATTCCTAAGAAATATCTGATGTCTTTCACTTTCTTCAAGACGTGATGTTATTTTACCAAGATTTTCAACTTGCCATCTCATCTTAAAGAACTTTGTTATAGATTCAGGAAAGCATGACGCCTGAAGATTTTCAATTTGTGTTTTGCTCATATATTTTATGACTTTTTCCAGTGTCAGTACCTCCTTTAATGTGCTGAGATGTTTAATAAGAAGTGTAGAGTGAGTTTTCGCAAATCTTTTGGTAACGTTTGTACCAAGCTCCATATAAGGAAAATCACTTCTATATTTGACAAACATATCAATAAAACATGCAGGATAATAAATTGCAATCAATCCTAAAGTCTCTTTATAATTACCCAGTTCAAAATGTTTATATAATCTGTTACCTGATGCTTTGCTTTCTAACACCGAGCAAAGGAAATTCTTTATAACATCTGGATGGTATTTAAATAGTAATTTAATTTGGTTCCTGTTTAGTCGTGCTCTGGTAATTTCCAATGTGGCTTCTACAAATTTCGAATTGCAGGCAGGGAGAATTTTCAGTGCTAACGAAGTCCCGTACCGCTTTTGTAAGGCCTTGAATATTTCTTCTGCTTTATCATGGTCCCTCAGATATTTTGAATATTGGTTTATCAATTTTCGGCGTGTATTATATGATAAATTGGGAAGAATTTCATTCACAAAAACAGTAGAATCAATGTCTAGATTTTTAAAAAACCATTTACACTTAAGCGCTAGTGAAACATAAAAAGTATCTTCCATTTCGAAAATTCGAGCAAGTTCTGATTTTCTCCGCCATATTTCAATTAGTTTAATTTTGAAAAATTTCTCCAAATTATTTTCTGGAATGAATGACGCTAAAATAGTTCCTATATGAGGACTTATTGCATCTTTATGCTTTATTATATATTTAAAAAACTTCTTGTATATATCTCCCAGAGTGTCTCCTTCCAAAGAACGTGTAACATTGATTACGTCCAGATCCATTGCACTTGAAACACCGGCCTCAACTGTCATTTTTATCTGAGAGGATGTAATCTAGTCAACTGCTCTTGATCAAATGATGAGATCAGATAGTGCGTTCATTACTAAAACAAATCTTTATAATTATTACAGGAGAACCAATAATGATGTGTTCATTCACTTTAGCTTCTTTTTGTTCTTTGGAAGAACACCGCCACACTAAATTATGCTGTAATTTTAAATGTAATTACTCAGTTTTTAGAATCTGATCAAAATAGTTTTCGGGAAGGGCGGTTTTTATGTTCATCTAGTCATTGGATTTGCAGGCATTTTAAAGTAAATAATTTTCTTCCTACTACCGCGCCCAATGTAAATTTCGGGCTTTATTTAGGAAAAAGTATTTTAAAACAAATAAAGCATTTATATTTACCACATACACAATATGGATCATACCTTACTACCGTCCTCTAATTCATATGTGTAACCTTTACTGAATATGATAACCTGACACTTTGATAATTAATATCAAAGAAAGGAAAAACCACTACTAAGAAAAGAATGAAATTCCCTATATTGTTGCCAACACTTGTTGCTTTGTTCTCTAAAGAACACACAATTTATATCATTTATCTTAGGTAATCCTCGAGACAAACAACGTAATAAAAATTTAACTTGATCTTAAATAGGGCAGAAAAGAATTTTTTTTATATAAACATTTTTATTTTTCTGAAATAATCAATAGCAACAATTTACAAACAAAATAATCTGAGGGAAAATGTCAAAAGCTGTTAGAACCTCTTTGTACTTTCATCACTTGTATCACTTATAGTAACCTTCGTTACTGATTTCTATGCAAATCGATAAATCTTTAATATTCATAATCGATAGTTAACTAATAATTTAATATTTCAGAATTATTCTAAAATAAAAATCTGGCGTAAAACTCACATGACATTTTTCTCTTGCAGCAATTTACACAATTATTATTGAATAATTTGAATCATTGGAGGGAGTTGAGAGAGAAAATTCTTTCATAAACCCTTTAATTACTCGGAAAAATGCTTCAAAAGTGTCTTTATCGAGAAAATAGTAGAAAAAAACTCTTCAGTACAATCTCATGGAATTCTGGCAACATATTTTTACTTACTTACTACGGATTCCTCTATATTCATTTCCCGCCGTACATCTTCATTTCTCACATGATCTGCTCTGGTCTTCCTGAAACAGCGCCGCCAAAAATCCATTTCAATTGCTGTTACACTCGAAAATAACCGTTGCGATGTAGTCCACGTCTCGGTCCCATAGGTGAGAATTCCTTCCACCATGGAGTAAAATATCTTCTGTTTATTTTCTTTAGGATAGATCTATCTATCCATCTTTGTTCCATAGGAGCATACTTATGGCCTTGCGCGCCTGCTGACTTCTTAATCCCACCTCGGTATCACATCCACCTCTTCTTTTAACACTGAGCCCAGGTACTTGAAATTATCCACTTTTTTACAGGCCTGGCCATCCACTTCTAAATCACCCATGTCACTCCCCCCTATTACCATGTGTTAAATATGAAAACTCTGGAAACCAATGAGTACCAGGGGGTAACAAATTATAACTTAAATTTATTTTCAAAACAACGTGTATAAAAACACATACATAAAACTTAAAAAACAACTCCTCGCTCGAACATTCAAAAACCTGTTATCGCTAGGTTATTTCTCCCAACACCATGTACTCCGTCTTCGAAAAATTTATATTCATGCCCCAGTGGGTGTATTGATGCTTTAATTTTCGAATAAGGAATTCCATATCATACCTATCCTGGGCCACGATCACCTGATCATCTGCAAAAAAGAGGAGGGCCCGCTCTAGGGGCGGGCAACCCGGACATTTGTCCGGGGCGCCATTTTGGCTGTAAGTGTGGGAAAAATATTTTTGTGTTAAATAATCAAATTTCTGTAATCGTTTTTTCGTTCGCTAAAAATTTATAGTGCGTAGCATATTTATATTGTTTATGTCTTGAAGCTAGAAATATTTACTTTATTATTGAAAAATTATCGCAGAATTTGTAAAGATCGATGCTTGAACTTGTTTGAAAAGCATGTGCTTCTCTGAACACAATAGGATTAGCACGCAAACAGAATGCTGCTTCAGCTTGTGTTTGGACACGCACAGACTTGCTTAAAAATATATATATATATATATACACTGCAGGTGAAAAGTTTGGACCACCAAACCAAAAATGTATATAAAACATAAAAATGTAATGTATTTATTTTTGTTAATTTAATGATTTGCTATGAAACGTCAGAAATTGAAAAATGTTATATTTAATCTATATATACAATAATATAGCGATAACAAAGTCATTACAAAGTGTAAATCTTTCCCAAAAATAAATTTCGACTAAACGGCTTTTTCATCAAAGTGCCCACCTCTCCACTTAATTACTTCTGTTATAATTCTAGGCATTCTCTCAATCAATTTATTGATTGTTTCGAATTCAATGTTCTCCACACACTGTACAGCATCCGCCACAGAGCATCTGGAGAATTAGGGCACTTGATACGAACTTTTCCATCTAGCTCATCCCACAAAAGTTCAATTGGGTTCAAGACCGGGGTTCGCGAGGGCCAGACCATATTGACACATATTTTTCATCTTCACCTCAATGTATTGTCTACATAATTTGGAAGTGTTTAGGGTCACTGTCCTGTTGCATAATGATTTTTTTTCCAATCAATTGCTGACGCAGGGTAAGACGTGATTTTCTAAAATGCTTTTATAATTTTCTTTTTTCATTAGCCGTTAATACGGACGAGATCACCTATTCCATAGCCTGAAAAACATCCCCAAACCATGGCCGAGCCCTCTCTGTGCATAACGGTGGGTATTGTGCATTATGGATGTAGTTTTTCTGAACTGAAAGGTTCCTCCAACCTTTCACTGTGAAGTCTTTGTATTTCAAGCCCACTCTGAACGTTTCTTCTTGTTTGCACCCTCTAATAATGGTTTCAGCGTTGCAACTCTTCGTATTAAGTTCGCTTGACGAAGTCGCGTTTGAACAGTTGAAACAGAAATTGGCCTCGAACTTGTTTTAATAACTTCCCCTCTCATTTTTGGAGCTGTGAGTCGCCTGTTTCTTTTACTTCATAAAATAATGAACTTATCCTCACCAGCGGTTGGTGATTTTTGATCTCCCGGAGCGGTGTAAATCTTCATGATCACCATATTTTTTAAACCGTTTATAGCACGGTGAACACCATTTTTTGAAATTTTAACTTGAGCCGTTATTTTTCGTTCTGATTTCCCTATTTTATGTAAAGTTAAAATGGCACTTCTGGTAGCAACACTCACTCTTTAACCTTGCCTATTTTGTATTAATTCAAAAGAGGAAAACTCAACGTTGCAATAAGATGTACTCATAAACCGTGAAGATATACTCGTAACCGTGAAGGTATACTCGTAAACGCAAAAATATATACTCGTAAACCGTGAACTCAAGGAGTGAACTAATCCCAATTACATAAAATACAATAAAAAGTAAGTAAATAATGATTTGTTGACAAACAATACAGAGTCCTAATCCATAAACAGAATCAATAATTAGAAAGAAATTATTCCCTGCGAATTACTAACAAATCCAAGAGGTAAATTGTTTGCCAAAGGGCAAAGTGTATATTATGTTAGATTGGATAGGGGAGGGCCACGCCTCATTCCACTATCACCTTCATTGAGAGGTCTATTGTGGATCCCCTGGGTATGTCATACCTCACCTTCGCCCTCTTAATCAGGCCTATCAAATCTGAAAGTGGCTCCGTCATGAAGCGCGTAGCTTCGGGATTGCTAGTCCCCAGTTCAGTTGAAGAAACCTTGTCCTCGCCAGGCCGACACCCACACAACGGACGTGTGCCGTGGTTTCCTCCTCGGCCCTGCAGAAATGGCATAACGCGTTATTTGCTAGTAGTAAATGTTGTATGTGCCTATTCAGACGCCTGCAATGCCCTGTTAGTAGACCCAGTATTATCCTTATATCTCTTCGGTTATGGCTCAGTAGATCCCTGGTAAATGTAGGTAAATGTCTTATCAAAGAATTTAGCCTGCCTCTGCCCTGGCGTTCTTTCCCACCATCGCAGATGCTGGTCTTCTATCCATTCCTTGATAGAAGCGTGAATGAGGCTCCTGGGCAAGTGCAGAAGGGCTCCGGGCGTATCAAGGTATCCTTCGAAGTATAACTATGTTAATAAAATATTTATTTTAAAAGGTGCCATTTAAATGGAGTAGGTATTATGCTTAAATCACGTTACTGGAAAATTCTTATTTCAATGTAACTATATTTTTATTTAAAGGATTTTAGTAAATAACTAAATTCTTTTACTGATCCCAAACTTCTGATCGGTAGTATACATATATATGAAG
Source organism: Triatoma infestans (assembly GCA_011037195.1). Lineage (NCBI taxonomy): Eukaryota > Metazoa > Arthropoda > Insecta > Hemiptera > Reduviidae > Triatoma > Triatoma infestans. Next base: position 78,328 of record JAAEAF010003319.1, on the reverse strand, counting down.
GTGCGGCAATTTTTCTTTTTGTCCGGGGTGACGTAACCGCTAGAGCGAGGTTGCAACTAGCCTTAGTAGTGCAAAGGCTGAACTTTGCAAACAAATTAAGAACAAAGCAGTTAATAAATTCAATTTGCCAAAATTTACTTTTTGGATTGCACAGGCGGCAAAATCCGTCCGATTTTCTCGAAATTGGCTGCAACGAGTTTCTTTAAACGTTGCTATCTACACATAAATTCTTAACACTTTTATTTGCCACACTTTTCTGGGGGAACAGTAGCAATATGCATTTCTCTAAAGTACCACTAAAATAACTGATGACGATGAAGTTCCAAAAATAAAACTTTTGAGACAAACAAATAATGCAAAAAATAAGATTCAAGTAAAGGTTGTGCAAGAAAAAAATTATGTTCCTAATCTAAATGATGCTCTGTTGACAAAGTCTGCATTTTCCCTCATAGTCTAGATTTGACATCGCTAAATTTATTTAGTCTACTGCCGCGATTTAGGAAAAAGAAATCTGGTATAATACAATCACCCTTCATTCCTTTATTGTATAATTCATTTGCAAATAAACGGTTAGTGGACATGTATTACAGATAAATAATGAAGGTGAGGATTATACTATTTATCTAAATAAGATTGCATTATATGATATAGCAAGCTCTCTGTCAATCCGTTAGTAATGCTTGTGAAGGCAATTTGCAGGACAGTTTGTCTCAGGATAGAACACCCTTCACAATTATTTGGAAGAATATTTTAAATTGGTATTAAATATAATAATTACATGTAATTTAATAAGAGAGAAAATAACTTAATTAATTTTAGAATAACAATTAGCCCCCTTTAACAAATAATTGAATAATTAATAAGAGACATAAAAAAAGATAGAGCTAAGGAACAAATATAAAATTTTTCTTTTTTCTAACTGCTTTACGAATGTAATTGTTGTAGATGAAGTTTATACTAAAAAATTAGGACTATTCTTATAAAACAAACAAAACAAATACAAATTTTACATTCAAGTTGAAGTAAAAAAAGAAAAATAGTTAAAATGAATAAAATTAACGTTTCTGAATTAACCACCAGGTAACAGCACTTACTTAATCTACAATTGCCGCTAGAAAGCATAAGCTTCTAAATATACAGAATTGTAGTTCTAAAATTTGCCACCCGATCGCAGCGCCATCCTGTGATGTAAAAAATTTTTCCGTAGTTTGAAATCCGTCTTTACAAAGTGCTGGGGATTGGTTAGCGTAATGGGCTCCCCAAAAAAAATCTTGGAAGTAGCTACACCTAGTGACAAACTATATAACCATAATAAAATTGATTTCTAAGTAGGTAGTGTTATCTGGTGGCTATTCTTATAACTACAAATATACTAATTTTAATTAAGTTACTTTTTTTAATTAGAAAACAAACAAAAAAATGCTGCAATTTCAAGAAATTAATCCTCTAAAATTTCCACTTCTGAATTAAGTTTTCTCATAAAACTTTCAGCAGCATATATTATATAAGGATATGTACAAATTAAGAAGGCTTTCAATAACTTGTTTTATAGGTACTAATTTCCTTTGTTATTGTTATATCTATTAACTTAATTGCCATTAACTGAGCTTGATATGACTTATGTTCGCAAAGAAGGATTTGTTTTAAGTACGATCCTTTTTTAAACAGTTTAGAAGAAAAAAAAACACATAAGTAATTATTACATCTCCATAAGATGTGCAATACTTGGCTAATAAATTTTCATAATACATGGCCAGTTCAAATGATCATCATAAACTTTATATATGGCCAGGGGAGGACGTTGCAAAGCACTAATGAAATGCACTAAACATTTGAAATATTTGAAAATCTATATGAAATACTCCACGATTTCCTCTTCTATTAATACAGTTATATATAAAATGATGTATTTTTTATACATTTTAAATATTGCTCATTTTCTAACATAATGGTACATAAAACCATTCATCTCAAAAACCTACTCCATAAAATCGCATTTCGGTTTAATCGATTTTAGAAAGTAGGTATTGTTGTAGTTTAAATTCAAATTTGCACAAGCTTTGTTGTGGTAGAAATTGACACAACTGACAAGGAAATTTTGTAGAGACATGAAAATATTGAGGTTATTAAAGCTAGACGAATGTTCAGAAAAGTAATTGAGGGTAATGAAAGGTAAGAGGTACCTACTCCAAACAGTTTTGGTTACTTTTAGAGGGCAGAGATTGCCACAATACGTTTAACTATACCATATCCGTTTTGAAGTGGAAACTTACAACGAAAGTGGTAATAGCATGGAGCATAAAAAAATTGTAGACGAGTTTAATCTTGAGAAATACGATCCTAAGCCTATTAAGAAAAACCCGTACCAACCTCAACATAAAACAAATTTAACAAAATCTGAACCAAATGTTAGCGCCAATGTCAACGTGTTATGTGATATCTTGGCCTGGATTGAATCACGAAGTCATTAAATACTGATATAGATAAATGTATATATGTCGGTGTTAAATTGCATTTAGACAATGGGAAGAAACTGATAGTTGTCTCTATATACAACGCTTCTGCAAATAAGGTTTCTTTTCGAGAATGGAATAAATTTATTAAGAAATTAGAACACCCTTTAATATTAGCAGGCGATTTTAATTGTCATTAGGAAGTAGTTATACTTCTAGAGAGAGGCAAGAATTATTGGAAGGTATAGAAGCAAATAATTTAGTTTTTCTAAATGATGGATCAGCCACTTATACCAATAACATTACAGAATTTAGCAAATCAGCAGTAGACCTTACTTTTACATCGTCAGAAATAGCTACAGATTTCAACTGGAATGTCACGTATGATCCAATTAGGTTCGGACCACTTACCCTTAAAATTTTGTTTAATAAATACTCCTTTTAAAATTAATTATTATTCTCCAAAGCGAAAATGGAAAATGCATAAAGCCAATTGGGAAGAATATAAAATACAAATAAACAATGGCACTCTTTCAGATATATCTTATGATGAAAATATAGGTAATATAAATAAAGCTTGTGAAGCCCCAATACCTGTTTACAAAAATGGTCACCCTGCTGGAATGACGACTGTGAAAAATTAATTAGAGAACGTAGATGTGCATATTTAAAATATAAATACAATCCAAACATGATTAATTTCTTAGAATATAAAAATAAGGGTGCACAAGTCACTAAAGTTATTAAATCACGAAAAAAAGAGTCCTGGAAAATTTATTGTGAAACTTTGAATTATTACTCCCAGTAAAAGTATTTGGAGAACGTTGCGGAGAATGAAAAATAAAGAAAATAATGCTAGCCCACTAGACGAGACTGGAGAGTGGGTAAATGATTTTTTTTCAAAATTCAACTCTTAACTATGTTAACTCTTTCGCTTGTTTCCAATTTATTACCAGTAAATAATATAGTAAAGGACGAACCGCACATGCTCATTGAGCCATTCACATTAACCGAACTTAAAATCTCTTTAAAAAATAACAATAACTCAGCCCTGGGTATGGACAGCATACATTATAGCATGCTATCCCATCTCCCTATTGAATCATTGATAGATCTGTTAAATGTATTTAAAAAAATATGGTCGTCTGGTGAGTTTCCTTCGTCCTGAAAAAAATACATGTTGTTCCTATATTAAAACCCGATAAACCTACTCACCTGGCTGATTTCTATCGCCAAATCTCTTTGTCTTCATGCATACTAAAGACATTCAAAAAATAATAAAACTTCGTATGGAGCATTGGTTAGAGAAAAACGATAAGCTTCCACAGTCACAGTTTGGTTTTCGCAAAGGGAAGTCTGTCTTCTTTGTTCAAGCGCAATTTATAACGGACTGTCAGCTGTCTTTCACTTCTGGAAAAACCGTCTTGGCCTTGTTCTTAGATATAACTGCTGCGTATCATAATGTAAATCATCAGATTTTATTCCAAAACATGGAAAAATTAGGTTTCCCGAATAAATTTGTAAGAAATATAATGAAGTTATTGGTTGATAGGGAAATATTTCTTAGACTGAATTCTACAGTTATAGGCCCCAGAATAGCTACCAAGGGCCCTCCCAAGGCGGGATTCTGAGCCCTTTACTTTATTCGGTTTATGTGGCGAAGACTGGAAATATTTTGCCGGCCAATATTAAAATAATACAGTACGCGGATGAGCTTTGCATATATACTAGCGCTTTATCTATTGAGGATGGAATTGATGCATTAGATTTAGCAGTGTCCGAACTCGTAAAATGGAGCGACAGGACAGGTTTAACGATATCCCAAAGCAAAAGTTATTTATGTACATTTAGCAGTAAAAGAAGGTAACCGCTAGGAAATGAAATTATGTTGGGAAACTGTAAATTTCCAATTAAATCGTCCGCCAAATTTTTAGGTTTATATTTAGACAAAATTCTGAATTGGAAAATGCACATAAACCAGATAGCTGTAAGATCCACCAAATTGATGAATATAATGAGAAGCTTCTGGCTTACGAAGTGGGGTTCAGACCCAAACACAAGCCTTCTATTTTACAAGTCTACCATTATACCAGTAATTGATTATGGTTCCATATTTTACGGAGAAGCATGCAAAACTACTCTGAAACCTCTTGACGTCATTCAGAATAAGTGTCTAAGACTGGCTATGGGTTATTTACACGATACACCTAATGATGTAATGCAAGTGGAAGGAAATGTTCAGCCTTTAGAAGTTTGTAACGGTAGTTATGAGTGCCAATCACAAACTTTATAAAAAAAGTAGGGAGTTAAATACAAAAGTGTTAGTTAACATTAAGTTATTAGAAAAAAAAAAGAACACCCCTCCTTTGACAGCCAGTTTCATAGAAACAGCGCCGTATAGAATTAATATATATATAGAAGCGAGAGATATTGCCTGTGTTTAATGTAGATTTTAATATACTGTTTACTAATATTAACATGGTTGTCTAAGGGATTATTCAAAATACATTATCTGTAGATAATTCCATCTACAGCAGGAATATTTTGTTTAGCATGGACGTGAAAGAAATGTGGCCTGATTTCAATTATATTTTTACTGATGGATCCCGAAAAGAAGAAAATGTAGGAGCAGCCTGTTACGATCCTGCTTTAAACATATATGGTCTATATAAACTACCACGATATACTTCTAATTATTCAGCAGAAGTAGTAGCAATAACCAAAGCCGTTAGATACATTATGTCTTTGCAACAGAAGAATACTGTCATTTTCAGTGACAGTATAAGTTTAATTATGAATCTGGGGAATACTGGTGATGGACACACTTCAGACGGCAATTTAATAATCCATTTAGTTGATCTTATAAATAAAGCAACAAAACTGGGGAAAAATTTAGTTCTATATTGGGTAAAAGCTCTTGTAGGTATAAAACATAATGAGAAAGTAGACCGATTTGCTAAAAGAGCAGCGGAGCAGGGTAACGAGCATAAAATTGAAATACCACCGAAGAAAAATAAACATAAGAGCAACTAAAAAATGGCAATCTTTTTACGACCTTAGCAATACTGGAAGGTTTTATAAAAGTATTATCCCTACAGTCGGATTAAAACCTTGGTTTTTCTCATGAAGGATACCCAAAAAAAATATTGTACGGTCTTAAATAGATTAAGGAGTAACCACGGAATTAGCGGCAAATATCTTCATAAAATACGGAAAAAACATAATCCGTACTGTTCAGATTGTGGGTCCGTTGAGGTTTTAAGTCATATAATAATGGAGTGCTCTAAATTCAGAATGCAAAGGAAAACAATGTTTGATGGATTTAGCAAAAAATTAATTTGTCCATTTTCATACTGCTCAGTATTAAGTGAGAAGGAAGTTTATGTATCTATTTATGTAAATGATATTAAATGATATTCATGCATTGATCTGATTAAGATTTTAAGTTATTGAAGGAAAAAAAAAAGTGTATAATAATAAGGTGTTTATTAAGAAAAATACTACATTAAATTATATTTTTTCAATTTTTTTTTATACAAACAACACAATGCATGAACCTTGGTTCATCTGCAGAGTTGCAATCTATACATTTGAAAAAAGAGATTAATATCTATCTAAAAATTGAATTCCTCCACATAAAATTTTCAATATTAAAAAGCAGATAGGTGATACTGGTAGAACTTTTCCAAGTCCTGTCCATTAAGTAACATTATTAATTCAGTCCGTGAGAGCACATCCCTCCCAAAAATCCTCCGCCTAATATCTCTTAATGTGGGACACACAGCCACATAGTGATATGTGTCCTTCGATTCTTTCCTGCTGCAAAAGGAACATTGATGTGCCTCAACGGTCCGATCACATTACAGTTTAAATATAATAAAAAAAAAAAAATGTGTAGACAAGTCTTTATAGGTAGTCAAGTTCAAAATAAATATATATTTGTTATGGCTAGTATAGCGAAAACTGAAGCCCAAAAAAAAACAGAGTAGCAATAATTCACCAACTATTTCATTGGCCGAAAATAGAGACAAAATAAATAATTTCCAATTTGTGCAATCTGTTGCATCATGCGTAGAATACATTTTAAATTTTTCCACCCCTCACTAACTCCCAATTACTCAATGTTCATAACTTTTTATTATGAGAAAATAACTAAAGGAGATCTCGAGGAGCGGTCAATAAAATGTACACTTTTTTTAAATCTTTTCCAACGTTTCGACAAATTTATTGTCTTCTTCAGGGATAAAGATAAAAAAAATGTTAATCGGTGTTGGATATATTTTCCATAAAACAAACTAAACTCAAATTATGTAATAAACAGAGAGAGTTACTAACTATATGAGCTACATCATCAGAAATGATGATTCATTAACATTCATTCATTAACATTATGAGAAAATATTTGCGTTTCCATGTGAGAAAACGTTCGTTCGGTTTTTAATCTAAGAAAACTGTTCGCTTTTTATCATATAGGTGTTATCTCAAAAAACTTACACCACGTTAAAATAATGGTTTAGAAATATTTAAACTCAATTTTTTTTTTATTCAAACAGCTCAAAATGAATATTGAAGTATGGTTGTAATTTCGAGTTTCAGCCAGAACTATACCGGGTGTCTCAGAATTGCACGGCACTATTTTAGGTGTGTTCTGTAGCAAAAAATAAACATTAAAGTTCATATACACATATGTTTTAAATCAATTTTTACAGAGATATTGAAGATTAAGATTTATTTATCGAAAGTCCAAAAGTATCGTACTAACAATTGCATATCGTAATTAACAAATGCATAGCGTTTATTTGTTAGCGTTTGACTGTTAATATTAAACACTGTTTGTGAAAGTTCTGTGCGTGTGAATGAATACTGTGAGCCAGTATTTTTAGTATTTTGTGTATTACCATGGGAGACACCAACATTTTTTTCACTTTTTCAGAATAAACATCCATGCTTTTAACTTATGGTGTGGTACTAAAAATGGTGTTCGAAGATATCATGAAAAATTTCCCAACCAAAGAATACCAAATCTTAAAAACGTTTAGCCATTGGAAGACGTCTTAGGGAAATGCACAGTAAAGCCTGAATGAGTATACGCCGGTCGACAAGGATTGAAGAAGAAATACTGGAAGGTGTTCAGTTATCTCCTAGTATTAGCACCAGCAGATTGTGAATTCGCTTCCATATTACTCTACGAACAACGACTGCATCCATTTCACATTACGCATGTGCATGATTTGTTATCACAAGATTACAGCAAGTGCAGAAATTTCTTCCAGTGGATATTTCAACAATACACACGAGATCCTAACTTCCTACCTGCTTGTTACCGATGAATTTTGCTTTACTAGAAATGGGATTACTAATTTTCGAAACACCCATATTTGGGTCGAAGAAAACCCTCATACGATAGCTACTACACATTACCAACATACCTTATCATTAAATGTCTGGTATGTTCATCTGGGCGACAATCTAATCGGCCCTTTCTTTTTGTCAACTAGGCATTCAGGAATATCTTACTTACATTTTTTGCAAAATAACTTTTATGAGCGTCTAGAAGATATGAGGCTCTGGTTTATGCATGACGCTGCTCCACCTAACTATTCTCATATTGTGACTGATAATTTAAACGCAACATATGGTAACCGATGGGTTGGTCGAAACGGACTTGTTAAATGGCCAACAAGATCTCCCGATCTAACGCCGTTAGATTATTTTTTATGGGACTGGATGAAGTCTATGGTTTATTCTACGTCTATTGGCATGCAAAAGAGCTAAAAGCCTATCAAGCATCATCCTGATGCTGTAAGAAGTGCCAAAGAAGCTTGCCGTGCTGAATGCTGCATTGAACACAACGGTGACCACTTTGAACAGTTGAATTATTGTGTTGTTAAATAAATATCTTCATGCCTCAATATCTTTGCAATTAATTGATTTAAAACGTATATGTATATGAACTTTTATGTTTAATTTTGCTACAGAATACATATCTAAAATAGTGTCGAACAATTCTGAAACACCCGGTATATTTAAAGCAATATTAGAAACCTTAATATCCTATCGCCTGTAATGGTCAAACGTCCAAAATAAACTCCTGTAATTTTTTCTTTTTGAAATATTTGGTTTACACACACACGTAGACTATTCGCAGAAACCATTATTTCATGGCCGTGGAAGTGAAAATTGTATTTTCGGTACAATTTCAAAAAAATTGACACAATTGCAAACTACTCCTCTTCATACTAAGAGAAAGTAAAAAACCTGGTGTAAGGCTTGGCCAAGGAACCCAAAGTAAGTCACACTTTTAAGTTTGATACATTTATTATTAATTAACAGACTCTAAGGAACACATTATATAGTATATAACTATACAATCTATACAACTATCATACAACCCAGACTAATATAGCACTATTCCAATAATATATAAACTTATACAACTATATAAACATAAATCCCAAGGACATATACTTCATTAATTAAGGGACCAAATAATTAATTAGGGGACCGCAATTAAATAACCCTTAGCCTACTATCTACCCCGCTCACATTATAAGTTTGTGTGGCCGTGACAGAAACTTAAATTTGAAGTCAACTCTCAACACAAACTTAATAGATATACTCTAGTAATGTATGAGAAAAAGAAAAGAAAGCAGTCAAAACCAATAAAGTGAAGCAAGAAGCAACGCATAAAATCTAGATAATTCATCATAATATAACATAAAGATCCCAGACTTTGGAAATAAATAGTTGCACATATTTCTCAATACAATCACTTTATTTAAATTATTAGATGTTTATGTTTAAAATATTGCAAATTGATAAAGAACATTTCCAAACACAAAATATTATTGCCTCATTCACACATCATATATAACATACAATTATTTACATTTCATTACCATGACCTTATATAATAGATTTTTAAAATGCAACTATTTCAAGAAATTAATCCCCCGAAATTTCCACTTCTGAATTAAGTTTTCTCATAAAACTTTCGGCAGCATACTTCACATGTGGATGTGTACACTTAAGAAGGCTTTCAATAATTATTTTATATGTGCTAATTTCTTCTGTTATTGTTGTATCTATTAACTTAATTGCCATTAACTGAGCTTGATAAGACTTATTTTCGCAAAGAAAGGCTTTAGCCAGTCTAAGACGTTCCTTTTCTAAACAGTTTGGAAGACAAGAAACCACAGAAGTAATTATTTCATTTCCATAAGATGTGCAATACTTGGCTAATAAATCTTCATAAAACTTGGCCAGTTCTGCGATAAAATCATCTGTAAATATAAATAATTCATTAATTTACCAATCAGAAATCATAAACTTCATCGTAAATATACTAGATTTCGGATTTATCCACATTTCGGTAAACAATTAGATGAAAAAATTTAAAAAATTCCGAATAATGTGTTATTGATCTATAAACTAATAATAATTACTTCAAAATTATTGGGACGATACAAATAGAAATATTATAAACCTAAGTATTAATCAAAAAAGAGAAAAAAAAATTAACCTTTTTTCAGGTCATAGGTAGTTATAAAAATTGTTGATTCCAGTAGCAATAATTCATCAACTATTTCATTGGCCGAAAACAGAGACAAAAGAAATAATTTCCACTTTTCTAATAAAAAGCGTGGACAGATTTTCAATTTTAAATTTTCAAAGCTTCCTCGGCATATACTTTCTGTTATACGATATAAGAAGTTTTTACTTTTAAATACAACCTTGCAGTTAGGATTGAATTTATTCCAATCATTTTTAACAATATCTACCACATATTTAGCAATTTTATCTAGTCTAGACATTAGAGATGTTTCTTCTGGTGCATGCAAAATATAACTAGTTATAAATTGTAAACCATCCGCTAAATTATCATTTGAAAATGTCTGTTTCAATAAAAGGTCAAAAAAGTCTTCAGTAAGTAAACATATAATTTCACTATCGATCATTTCAATGATCTTATTTCTATTGCTTGATACCAGTGTGGCTTCTTTTAATTGTACCACTTCCCACAACAATTCAATAAACGGAGCAACAAATTTATCAGGAATTTTTATCAAATTAAATAATCGATCCAAGCATTTAACATCTTTCTGGGTTAATTGACTGTATGCTGTTTTGAAAAGTATAAATCTTTCTTCACAAGGATCAGACAAAAAAAAATGAAAAATCTCTTCTAGTAACATAAGTCTTAATGATATATTTTTTTCTTCAGCTAATAATGAAACCATTAATTTTCCAGCATCAACAGCAGGTGCAACTTTGCAATAAGATCTTATGATATTTTTCTTCAAGGATACAGGACAATCTAACATTTCAAGAAGCAATGGCAAAATCTTTTTTTCAGGAACTTTCGTACAGATACTGTTTACAGAGCCTAATACAAATTTTAAATAATCACCAAATGCATAGTATTTTACACAGTGCAGGATTTCCATTGGTGAAGTAACCAATTTTAGACTAGAAGCAATGGCCACTTGAATCTTATACTCCAATTTATTTTCCTCAGAATATCTTCCGATTTCTTGCTTCGTCGGTGCATATGCTTTGATAGTATTGATATAATCCTTTGTTGGCATAAGAATAGAAAGAAGTGTAAAGGCATTTGGTTTGAAGGAAGGTTTGTAAAATTCAGGATCCATATCTTCTGCCTTTATCACATGTTCACACAATTCTCGAAACGCCAACGGCAATCCAAAAGGACTGTATTGCGTAATTGTATTACAAAATTTAAAATAACGCCTTATTTTTTTACTGCTGAGTATTTCCTTCATCAAAGACTCTTTATGTTGGTTTATTTGCAAAGGATTGGCATTCAGCACATATCTGATTACATCAACATTGGGTTCAAAAAGAAAAATGTTATAATACATTTTTTCCTTTATGTCCCTATCTTTCGAAATTGACTTGAGTAAACTTGATTTGGAGTAGTCACCACATTCTTTAGACTTTAATAATCTTTCTACTTCAGTCAATAACCATTGAGAGCCATCAATTTTATCACGCTTAAAAGAGTGATTGTATTCACATACAGCGCGAAATAGTGATATGAGGGCTTCATCCTTAGCATTTTTCCTTTCAATAACTACATTTGGCAAAGCCGAAACACAAATTTCCAAGAATTTCTTACGATAAATTGTTCCTTTGCAAAGATTAAAATCATAATAATAATCCGTAAAGAAAATTAATTCTAGGAATGCCCTTATTTCATCATCCATAGGTCTTCCTTCTGCAAAATATCGCTCAATTCTTATTGACAATAATTTTATAAACCCATACCTGAAGTTTTCCTCTTCATCATTCATCCTTATTAGATCAATAAATTCTTCAACTGTCAACCATTCTTCTATAGACATATTTAGGAGAATGTCTTTCATTTCTTCAAGTTCAGTGAACACCTGCATTCGTATCACTCTATTGTCATTCCTAAGCCTATGCACAATGAACGCAAAACACTCCGACATCAGTTTATGAGTTTTTTTGTATCTAATGGCTGAATTCAACATATATTGTACCATATCGGCTCTCACCGTAACTTCCTTTTGTCTTACAACCATCTCCATAATTTGTGGCAGAGCTCTGTCAGGAGGCATATAACTCAAATATTCTGCTTTTTTACATTCAGGTTCAAGAGTAGGAAGCTTCAATTGAATCCATTCTATTCTCATTTCCACTGGTAATAAAAGTATCAAATCTAGATCTATAACGTTTGCAAAATCCTCAATTCTCATTTCCTTATCATAACATTTCTTAAAATTCCTAAGAAATATCTGATGTCTTTCACTTTCTTCAAGACGTGATGTTATTTTACCAAGATTTTCAATTTGCCATCTCAGTTTAAAGAATTTTATTATAGATTCAGGAAAGCATGACGCCTGAAGATTTTCAATTTGTGTTTTGCTCATATATTTTATGACTTTTTCCAGTGTCAGTACCTCGTTTAATGTACTGAAATGTTTAATAACAAGTGTAGAGTGAGTTTTCGCAAATCTTTTGGTAACGTTTGTACCAAGCACCATATAAGGTAAATCACTTCTATATTTGACAAACATATCAATAAAACATGCTGGATAATAAATGGCAATTAATCCTAAAGTCTCTTTATAATTACCTAATTCAAAATTTTTATATAATCTGTTACCTGATGCTTTGTTTTCTAACACCGAGCAAAAGAAATTCTTTATAACATCTGGATGGTACTTAAATGATAATTTTATTAGTTTCTTGTTTGGTCGAGCTCTAGTAACTTGCAATGTAGCTTCTAGAAATTTGGAACTGCAGGCAGGGAGTATTTTCAATGCAAACGCAGTCCCGTATCGCTTTTGTAAGGCCTTGAATATTTCTTCTGCTTTAGCATGGTCCTTCAGATATTTGGAATATTGGTTTATCAATTTCTGGCGGGTAAAATATGATAAATTGGGAAGAATTTCATTCACAAAAACAGTAGAATCAATGTCTAAATTTTTAAAAAACCATTTACACTTAAGCGCTTGTGAAACATAAAAAGTATCATCCATTTCGAAAATTCGAGCAAGTTCTGATTTTCTACGCCATATATCTATTAGTTTAATTTTGAAAAATTTCTCCAAATTATTTTCTGGAATGAATGACGCTAAAATAGTTCCTATATGTGGACTTATTGCATCTTTATGATTTATTATATATTTAAAAAACTTCTTGCGTATATCTCCCAAAGTGTCTCCTTCCAAAGAACGTATAACATTGATTACGTCCATAGCACTTGAATCACCGGCCATAACTGAAGGTTGTAGCTGTGGAGATATGATCTGGTCAAGTGCTTTTAATCGAGCGATGAGTCATTCAGATAAGTGTTTGAATTACTTAAAAAAAAAAAAAATCCTATTATTACAGGTGAGCTATAATGATGTAATATTTCACTTTAACATGTTTTGTTTATTGCAAAATAGCGCCCATACTCAGCTTAAATTTTGTATGTGGGTAAAATTTTTTATTACACAGATTCAACGTAGAATACGTTTTTTGGGAGGCACTTATTTGGTAAAATCCGAACGTTTCTTATATGAAAAAGCAAATGAACGTTTTCTCATAGCGGGGATAGTGGGTGAGTGAGTGAGTATAAGAAGGGGGCTTTATTTTGGGGGTGATGTGGAGGAGGGTATGAACAACGTAAAAACTTCTATGCACATTTTGCTTGCATGTCAACTTAATGTTTTATCGGTGCTGGTATTGTGTGCGCTGTACCGTCATGATTCTGGTATAGTGTGCGCTGTACCGTCATGATTCTGGTAGTGTACACTATCGCCAAAAATTAAAACTATTATTTTTCAAAACATTTATTATCACGATTGTACTTTACTTATGGTCATCCCTCGTGACGGTAAGCGCACAAAAATAGATGACTGATCCGCTTATTTTCGAGTTTGACCGGCTAAGGGTTTTTTTTTTTAACAACGGGTGGTACGTGGGGCTCCCGAGCAAAAGATGACTGAATACCTTACTCTAGTAAGGTTATACTAGAGTAGAGCACATATTTTATACAATAGATATCAACAGCGTTGGTAGAGTGCACACTTTACGGGCACTGTTTTATCTATACGCTAAAGCATTCTATCCATGACCATTAAGGACTATACATTTTATACATATGTGTATATATTCCTCGATCGGTAATGTTTGTTTTTAATGTCCGCGTTGGATTTATAGAAATTTATATTATTAGTCTTCGCTGCTACCGCGGCTGATCTTAATGTCGGGCATAATTCCAAAACAAAAATTGAATAAATAAATCCTTTTATTAATTAAATTTGTTTAATTGACAAATGGGTAAGGTTACTGGTAAAGCACTTTAAATTAATATAACCCTCTGAGAAGGTTGTAAGATATCAAAGAAAGGAAAAACTACTATTAGGAAAACAATGAAATTTTTTATATTGTAGGCATCTGGTTATTCATTTCACTTAATAGGGTAGTGAATGGCACACGGGGGAATATTTTCACAATAAACACTTATTTTTCTCAAATATAAAATACACAATTTACAATCCAAATAATAAAATGAAAAATGTCAAAGCTTGTAATAACCCACAGATTAACATAGACAATACATTTTACATTGTTTCCCTTGTCAGCTATCACACACTGTAACCTGCAGTACTTTCCTTACACATCGATAAATCCTTATCATTCATAATCGATAGTTAAATAATAAACGATAAGATCTTAGAATTCTAAAACGAAAATCTATGTAAAAATTCACACGATTATCACTTACTTCTATTTACAGTTATGATTGAACAATTACCTTCCAACATGGAATTTTGTCTAACTTCAATGTTACATGTATATCTCAGAGAACCTAACAAAACAATAACATTTGAGGGAGAAACTTCCAACACCCCCAGAATCGCTCAAAAATCTGTTACTCGGAAAAGTGCTTCAAATAATGTGATAGGTTTGTTTATATTATATATATGTATATTACATTCAAAGAAAGTTGTTATTGTCTTTATCGAAAAAATCTAGAAACCAGAAAAATGTTCAGTAAAGTTTCATTTCTACATGAAATTCTGGCAACAGATTTAATCGTATTAGTATTATTAGTCTAATTTCATTCCTCCCTAAAACACCTTAAAATGAATTTTTTCAGAAAACAATATTTTAAATAAAAGTTGTAGTTGTTTGTATATATTTATGTACTTGACATAGGTACCAAGTTTAATAGAAATTTTGGAACGATTTTCGAGAAAATGCAAATAACACCAATGAATCCATTCAAGTAAAGTGTACTTCTTCCTCAACCAAAACCTTATTATTGGGTTTCCCTAGTATTTATAGAACATACACTAAATTCAAGTTTGAACTTCTGCAATTTTCCTTTTTTGAGTTACATGTGCTAACCCCCGCCTCACACAAATGGATTACACTGTCGTTCTATTTAGTTCAAAAATTAAATAAAAGGGTAGAGAGTAGTCTCTCCAAGAGTGGATTAGTAAAAGAGGAGAGAAAATGCCAGAAACTCAACCAGTCTCAATGAAAAGGTGAAACTAGCTATATTTCAAGCTATAAATGGTGAAACTAATATTGATTTAAACATAGCATCTGGCTCATTATTAAAATTAATTAAAAACTGGAATATTGAAATATCTCATCTTGATATAATTTCTTTCAATATAGAGAATTATGATATACCAATAACACATAGTTGTGTCCCCAAATATGTTCATTTTTTTATAACAGAAACGAAAACAAATTTGAAAAAGAAGTTGAAGCTAATTTCCTACGATTAGTAGGAAATGAGAATTATGTCTGAATGAGACAGATGTCATTGACAACTTAGTTGTTACTTGTTATAATATTTGAAAAAATCAAAAGCTCTTAATTTGGCTATATAGGAGGAGTGCACTAACCTTTAAAAAGTCACTAAGAAAACATTGACATTAGTACTCAAATATGGCAACTCTTAATTGTTGTTGAAACAAAAATTAGCTTGTAAATAAAAAAAGTTCCTGCAGATTTTCTTGGAAACGAAGAAGCCGATACATTGGCATAAGAAGCGTCAAACATGTCTGTCTACAAGTCTTGTATACACTTACTTCCTCTGACGTGTTTAAAAAACGAATTAAAATCCTGAACACTAAAACAATTATGGCCAATAACCGACAAGGTGTGAGATATTCAAATAAAATCTTTTTTACTATTTCTATTTGGCAAAATGTTAAGTTACGGCATCACTACCAACATACACAGAAGATACACATCATGGATAGATACATAATGAGTACTATTCCGTTTAAGATAATGGTCCCACCATTCCTGTGATAGTAATTCAAATAAAACATTACATATTACTGTAAAATGCTTTGAATTGATGCCCTTCCTCGTTTAAAGAAAATTGATTAACCGGATATTTTACAGTTTCATTACTAAAATTGGTTTCAACAAAGTGTAATTTTTTTTTTTTTAACTTTGGAATGGGTCAACCTCCTTGGTTGCACTCTATAAATGGAAAGAACACGAAAATTTGGACTCATGTTCTGCATTGGATAACATAAGAGCAGACATCCTGCAGCTTTAGACGTCTTTGCAAAAGTGGCAATTTTTATTGGGCTGAAAGAAACGTGTAATATAATATTGAAATGAAATATTGGAATTTCCAACCTGCTGGCATAAAAAAAAAAAAACTTCTTGCCGCTTTTGATTATTCTACTTTCATTATTCGAATTCTGATGATGTGACTTAAGTTTTATCGATTAGTATTTTTTTTGGACATATTCAATCATCTCAATCAATCTTGATTGATTGTCCAGGGAAAGATATTAGTAATTCTGAAATTACAAAAACAGTTTTAAATTTACTGCTAATAAAACGTTAAGCCAATATATCAAACTCACCTAAAGTGGTCAGAAAAATCAAAATCACTTAGAAGGTTTTTCGACTTTTCTTCCAAATTTCATCCTAAGATGTCTTTCAAGAAACATAGAATTCGCCCATACGTTAATATAGTCGCCTTCCAAGTAAGGTTAATAATGTTATAAATGTCCCTTCTCGTTGAAATATATATTATATATGTTCTGCATATAATTGATTTTTATTACGAGCACGGGTAAGAATCATTCCCACTGCTCCAGTAAATATATTACTTTTCATTCTGATTAAATTTTCTGTGCAGGACTTAAGAAAATATTTGCAAATTCTGTAAGATTGAGGATATATAGTTTAGAAAGAATCTGTGACATGTTTAATATTTTTTAATTACAACATAAAGAATAGAAATAAATTAAAATTACATAAAATATAATGATTGCTCTGTTAAAAATACAATTTGTTTCAAATCAATCCACCCCCTCCAGGAATCTGACTTCATCATCTTTACGATAAATAACTTTTTATTAGAATTATATTTTTTATTGTACTTATTTTAGAAATATTTTATTAATATATATATTTTTTTAAATATTCTTTTTTAAAAACATTCTTTGCTGTTTATAAATATAATTGTAATTATAGGATTTTTATTTTATTGCACTTCATTGACACTTAGAAAATTACACTTTATTTGTCTCTTTTAACATATTTATAGATTTTTTTTTTTTAAATTAAATAATTGAAATATGTAAATACTTTTTGGTCCGCCAAGATTGAAAATTTTTATAAAACATTTGTGCATTGAAGTGAGCTCGTCTTTAGCATACAGCTTATTACATGGTAATTACAAATTTTTCAAAATTTATACGTTTTTCTAATAAGTACAATTTTGGTAAAAGGAAGACTATTTAGATATAAATTTAAATTATAAAGATACACATATATTATATATATATATAATTGTTTCCAATTTAAATTTTAAATTGTTTCTAATTATATTTATTTTTTTTTAATGCATTAAATTGAATATGTACATTGATTTTAAAAGAGTTTATATATATGTTTGATAGATTATTTCAATCACAGTGCCTATAAAGACTAAATAATAATTCATTAAAAGAACAAAATGGTGCAATATTCATCAAATCTAATATAGCTATAATATATGCAAAAATGTTTTGAAGAATATGTAGTAATAATAATAATAAAAATAATAATTATAATTATTATTATTTATTAAACTTTTGTTGACTCTCACATTGAAGCAGCAGGCAACTTTCTACTAGAAACAAGCAAAAAAGCAATAGGTAATTTTGTTCTTTTGTTCCTTTCTCTATTATTGGGTCAACTAGCAAGAGGAAATTTATGTTTCGCCTATTCAAGCAACAAATGGGACGGTTTGCAAGTGCATGGGTCCGCAATACTGGATAAAATCCCGGATACTATAAATTTCACTTAGATAATTGAATGAACCCCTTTATGTTTAGGGAAAAATTATAGGGTAAAGTAAAAAAAAAAAAAAAAAAATTACATTTCTTTAATATCGTACCATGGCTTTTTCAGGAAATGCAAAGGCACGGATATTTTTCCTAATTATTAATACTATGAATTGTTGTTTGCCTTATAGGAAGGGACAAAACCCTGGCAAACAAAAGTTCCTTCTGAGTCCAATCAAAAAACCAAAATAAAAAAATCTACATGAATTCAGTACTACCAAGAGAAAGTATATAAATAACAAGCTGTAACTTTTGTAGAAATCCAAGTTCCAGAAATCACCTATGACAGATATCTGAAATACTGGACAATAATCTTTACGGTTGACTGGAAATACGACTTTAATGAATGTTTTAGGGAAGGGATTAGCTTAGTTAACGCAGAGGTCCATGGTTCGAGTCCAGCAGTGCTGCCCTTAGATTTTTTTCTTCCCAGGAGTCTCCTACAACTTACTGTCCGGTGATGGACAGCTGTAATGAGGGAACACTGATCACAGGCCAGCAGTGCACTAAAAGGCTCCGGTCTTTGGGGTAACTATTTGGTCCCAGAGGGGCTTTGGATAGCACAGGACCTAGTCCTTCCTCACAGAAATTAAAAAACAAAACAAACGAGTTTCTGTAAACTTAGTATACAAACTATATGTACATCGAACTATTTTAGACTGTTTCTGGGGAACTGGGATGTCATACTTCATTCAAAAGTAACAGTTTATTATAGTTTAGAATATAGAAGTTACACTAATCATTTCAAGTTTGAAGAAAATCTTACTTCTTCTTCAAAGAACTTGAACCGACCAAATTGAATTGAATTTAATTTCAAAAAAAATCAGTCTAATATTTTGATTGAATGTTTCTTATTCTTGCTCTACTCAAGATCGGATTAAGCCTCCAGCGGGCCCTAGACAGAACATAAATCGGGCCCCATTTATATATGCATATATATCTTTTTGTCTTTATTTAGGCCAACACTTTTTATCAAAAAAGTTTTGTTTTTTTTAATTGAGATTTTTCACAGATTCAGTATTTTCCTACATACTGTTTTGAAAATATAAGTTAATAATTCATGCAACTAAATTCTACTCTGTGATATCGCGTGCGAATTTCAAAACTAGTGAGACACCAAAATTGTGACATTTTGATAATGAATATAATATAAATTAAAAAAAAATATATATATAGAAATTTTCACAAGCGCGGGCCAGATTGAATATGGGCATCTCCGAATTACGGACCTTAACTTATTTGTCTGTTGGTAAATCCGGCCCTGGCTACACTACGGACATTTACGGACGTTAAGAATAAGAACTACCTCCAAATAAACTCCAAAAGAGTTCATGTAATGAAACCAAAAGTAAATTGTAAAACGTAGGTGGTTGGAACCACATGTGTGGTATGTGGTTATTTTATTCAATTTTTTTCAGAAGGCAAAGAAGATTTGCGAATTCCGGTAATGCTGATATTGAATATGTTGGAGGTCCATAACTGCTAGTTTCTAACTTTGTATTACCTGCTGCTTCGGTATGAGAGCTGCTTTAATAATTTGTTCAAGCTTTAATATTTCATTAAATTTTTAAGGAAATCAATTTTTATATGTTACTATAAAATTGAAACTTGATCGTTAGATAAACCTGATGAAACAAAATACTATAACAGTCTCTCTCTAAAACAATTTTCTTGGGATCTATTAATGCTCTATTAATTATTAATTTTCTTTATAATTTGTCCGTTTTTATTACTTACAAATTATTGCTTATAACAATTTTTTTGTTCTCTGTTCACAGATCACATGTAGAATCACAGTTAATATAATCACACAAACACTGGAATCACTGAATCTAAAAAATAAAGAATTTTTTTAAATATCATCTTCATAACGGATGAAGAAACTAGATGACACTATACATATGGCTGCAAACACAAACAAGCCAGCTATAAAATATCTTGCTTGTAAAGCATAGTCTTCGTATGGTTGTAACCAATTTAAATAACCAATCATTTTTAAAAGCCAAGGTGGAGCGCAGAATGAAGATCTGTGAATAAATTTATGTTATATGTTAATTTTTTTTTCTCATGTACAAAAAAAAAAAAGATGTGATTAAATTATAATAAAAAATAACCTTTTTCTAAATTTATATCTTTGTGGTAATTTCCTTTTAATTTCTGCTTCTTCTCTAATAATTCTACTTTTTTCCAATGAAAGTTCATCCTCAGATTCAGTGTCTATATCAGAGCTTAAAAAATAAAGAAGTAAAAAAATTCACAAATAAAATTGATCAAATGTTTATGGTTTGTGTTATTTTTGTTTTAGTAAATCTTGCATTCTTTTTTTTACTTTCTCTTATTGCTGGTAAGGGGGAAGTATTGTGATCATGTCAAATTTTTGGAAATTGAGCTTATCACATACAAGGCATGTCCAGTAAGTAAGTGTACTGAATTTTTGTAGATTACAAAAATTTTTATTTGAACAAAAAAATTACCTGGTTACATTAGTACATATGTAAGCTATTTTTCGACATTGCCACCATTCCTCTCAATGCAGGTGGTGAACCGAGGTATTAATGTTTTGATGCCTTCCTCGAAGTAGTTTCCCGCCAACCCCTTCGTCCATTTCTCCACCTCCCCTTCACTTCCTCGTCGGTTGAAAACCTTTTTCCACCTATGTGCAGCTTCAGGGAGGTAAAGAGATAGTAATATGAAGGTGCTAGGTCTGGGGAATGCGTGGATTGAACGAGGCAAGCAGTTCCTTCGTGGCGTTGGCCGTGTGGGGTCTGGCATTGTCGTGCAGCAGGCAGACTCCCTTTGTCAGCATGCCTCTACTTTTGTTCTGAATCGCCCTCCGCAATTCTTTTAGGGTCTCACAGTATCTTGCAGAGTTGATGGTCTCCCCTTGAGGCATATATTCAATTAAAATTATGCCTTGACCACGGATGGCATGATTTTCTTGGCTGAAATTGTGGTTTTGAACTTTTTGGCGGAGGGTGAAAAGGTGTGACGCCACTGTTGAGTCTGCCTTTTGGTTTCTGGTGTGTAGTGTGCAACCCAAGTTTCATCTCCACTAATGATGGAGCGGAGAAATTCATCTCCATGGAGTTTGTAGCGTCTCAAGAACTCGTGCCCGGCCTCCACTTTTCACACTTGGCGGGAGATTGGATTGACATTTTTCACGAAACGTATTGTCCGCGTCGACAGTTCTCAACGTACTAACCTCGAACCGGTCTCGTTGCGGAGGGGAGGAATCAGGCTTCACGCCAGTTAGCCAACATGTCGAAAACAAAATCCATCCGGCCGTGAGAGCCTCTACACTTACTTACTGGACATGCCTCTTATTTTGAGATGTCCTGAATGCGGAATTTTAGATATTGTATGTTGTGTGTGATTGTGATGTCAGCAAATCACAAAAACATAAAATCGTAGAAAGCTGAAACTTGATATTTTGTCTAGGTGTTTACCAGGGTTTGCGACAAAAGAGTTTTGATCAAAATCGGTTAACTAGAAGTATTAATATACTTCGGCTTTCTCGAAAATGGCTCAAACATTTTTTTCTAAAAAACTTGCTATATTGAACAACTTTTATAAATTTAATAATAATTAAAGTATAATAAGATTTAGTATGTAATAAGAATTAAATTTGATCCAAAAAATACTGAGATTGAAGAAAATCATCGGGAAATGCGACTTTAATGAATGTTTTTTTTCTTCAGATATCTATGATTTTGAAACATTCATCTAGGGTGACAGCTTAAAATAGTTTAATTTAGAGGGCTCCCAAAAAATTGCAATTTTGTAGGGTTTAGAGAAGTTGCAATTAATAATTTTAGTAAGGTAGTGCTGTTAGGGGGTTAAAGTAGGGATAGAGAAGAAAATTTTAGATTATTGGGGAAAATAAACAAATAGAAAAAAAAAAACAGAACAATACAACACAGCAAGATTAGTGATGGAAAAGCACAATGGGGGCCTATCTCATGATAGAGGACTACCGGCTGACAGAAAAGATAAGTATTCGGAAGGTAATATTAATGATAGTAATACTAGTAATAAAGAGGTCAATATTATTATTATTAAAAATAATAATAATAATAAATCTGGGAAGGCCACAAGCGTTCGCTGATTCGGGAGAATATGAGTCTGAATATGCGCGCGGCGAAAGTGCTGAAAAGCAAGGATAGTAAAGCGAATATTCCAGGATACTATTAATGATAATAACAGTAATAATAATTAAAATAATAATGAAGTATCTGGTGGAGATGGTGTAAACTTGACAGTTTGTAGAAGCCTTCGGACAAAGGTCCCTCCTACATTCTACATGTAGAAGGTTGGGAAGGGAATGTAGGCAATAAGCGTCGATTCACATTCGGTAAATGGATATAGAAAGAGGACAACAGCTATTCAACTGATATAGTGGATATCAAAGCTGTGGGGAAAAACCGAATGAAAAATCATAACAGAAACACCTGAAGCGGCTAACTATTTAATTATTAACCACAGGGATTTGGAAAAGCGAAACTTGAGGGCTTATGTTCCAGAATATCGAATCTATTCGAAGGGCGTCATTAGAAGAATGGAAGTATCCTTTCCAGAGAAGGAAATTCTGCATCACCTTTGAAGTGAAATTTCGGTAATAAAGGTAGAAAGAGTATATAAAAGATCCGAAAATAGGCCTCTTGAAACTTGTTTCTTGACCTTCGATAGACAGAAACTTCCGAAGTATGTCACTTTGTTTGGGGGGGGGGGGGGGGGTTTCAGAGTGGAGCCTTATGTTCCTCATAGGACATTCAAGCATTCAATGTAGAGGGCAGACAAGGTGCAGTAAATGTACGGGGCTGCACCACGCAGATCAGTGTAATATGGAGAAAACAGAATGCATTAACTGCCATGGGAATCAAACTTGCATCTTGTAACGTTTCTTTAAGAGAAGGGATTAGTTAAAAGTGTTAGCGCGGTGGACTAGCAACACGGAGGTCCCGGGTTCGAGTCCAGCAGTGCTGCCCTTAGATTTTTTTCTTCTTAGGAGCTCTCCTGTAGCTCACTGTCCGGTGATGGACAGCTGTAACGAGGGAACCCTGACTAGAAGCCGGCAGTGCACTGAAAGGCTCCGATCTTTGAGATAACTATTTGGGCCCAGAGGGGCTTTGAATAGCATAGGGCTTAGTCCTTCCCCACGAAAATGAAAAACAAAACAAACGAGTTTCTGTAAGCTTAGTATATAAACTATATGTAATCAACCTATTTTAGTGTGTTTCTGGGAAAACTGGGATGTCATACTTCATTCAAAATTGACAATTTATTATAGTTTAGAGTTCTCTACTTATATAATATAGAAGTCACACTAATCATTGAATAGAAATTCTAAGTTTGACGAAAATCTGTTTATTATAATTACATAATTTTGCAGTGAGAGAAAGTAGTTCACACCAGATTTGTATATATTTTATAATAAATTTATTAGCTTCAATTTTTTTTGTATAAATACCTGTTTGGGTGAGAAGTACAACTATCCATATTTTCATTACTGAGGTTTTCTAAATGTAATAATCCATCTACCATTTGTTCGGATATTTTATTAAGGGAATCACCGTCAGAACAGCTAAATTTAAAATATATTTATTAATTAGTTTATTTATTTATTTACAAGCATTCATTTTTATTTTTAACAATAAATTGAAATAAACACATATATTCATTGTGACGTAAACTGAATGTGACATTCCCTAACTGGAAAATATATTAGTTTCAACAAGTTTTTTTTTTTTGCTCCTAATTTCGTCTCAATATTTAAGATATAATTAAAAATTTGCTTATACCTCAAATAAGTGATTATAAGTATTCTATTTTACGAACACAAATTTAAAGTTAAGATGGAGGAAAGTTATCATATTGAATGTAAATAATCATTATAGGCGGATTATTTGAAGAGTATGATATAATTTAGAAATTCTAAATCTTACTAATAAAATATAAGTAAATTTCTTAAAGAATGAGGACAAAACTTTATCATAAAATCGTTAAGTTTGAAATATTTTCACCTCTTTAAACTCAATATAGAGATAATTAATATTGCACTGCAAGGATATTCACCCTTGCCCACTGCTGTTGGACCATATCACTGGTATCATTTCCAACAAAAAATCAAGTCATACTTAGATGCTTGCATGCCTATGGTTTTAACGTGTACTGACAGCAGTTTGGTATTAGTGGATGATTCAGGTTAAGGAGGGTCTTCTGAACTCTGAATACTTCATCAATGTTCAATAAATAAGTTCACCACAATAGAAGCTATCATTCTTGTAAGCATAATGAGAGCAAATAAGACGAATATGTCTCCATTGTAAAAAGGACCCCAGCTTAAATCAAATTAAAATTTTTAAAGGCTATAAAAATGGCATACAATCTGGCTAACCGAGTTTTCTGTTCATGACTAAAATTCTCTTAATAATATTAAATCAATTTACAATTCCTGAGCGAACATTCTTATTCTTTTTGTGAATGTAATGAAAGAAATATATAAGTTCGGTTATTAAACTTGCCTGATTATGCCAATATAATTTGATATAAATGTAAATACATCTTTCTTACAAACTTAGTTACCTCTCACATATTTCTATTATTGATTCTGTATAGCTAAATTTTTAAAAAATTATGTTATTCTTTAATGAAGTAAGTTATTCTTTTTTGAGTTTGACACTCACTTTTTAGCGCTGGTCAGTACAGACTCTTTTTTTAAGCAGTACAAAATGTCTTTATATGTTTTTTTAATTAGGTACTTTAAAATGGTTCATTACTTTTGTTCTCTCTTATATTTTTTATGTAATAAAAATAAAGCAAATTATCTAATCTTATTTCTCGCTAAAAGTGGTTAAAAATTTAATCAAGGAGTAAATTCTTTTGATTATCTTATACAATCTGATTTCTTTTTGTGAATTACAAATTAAAAGAACTTTACTGTATTCTATTTACGATCAGGTTTTGAATTAAAAAGCTCTCTTTTCAAGAAAAAACATAGCCCTCATATAATTATTTAATTTGTTCCGTTTTATTAAAGATCGTAATAAGAAATAATAAATTAATTTTAATGCATAAAAACAATGTACTCGTTTCTTCTGAATGCCGACTAGAACTTCAGAGAACAAATATAATATCATGTTTTTCCAAAATAAATTGTTTTTCTAATTATCTGACATTGTACCTATCATTGTTTGCTTTTATTCGTTCATTTTTGAGTTTCGGATTTTCCTCCATTATTCTGAATTCATCAATTTTGTCGTTAACTTTAAATTTTAAAGTTTCTGTTGCACACTACAGTTTTTATAAAACCTTTTTGACATTTTTGTACCGTATTGATGAATTTATTATTTTTTTCGAAGGCTTTATCTTATATCATATATTTTTTTAAAAATTAGACAATAAGAATATTAATAGAAATAGGAATAAATTTATTTTGTTCATTTTACAGATAATGTCAAATTCAGAAGCTCGTTAACTATGAATACAAATTAGTATCATTTATTGTTTTAAAAAGTAACTATTGAAATAAAATATAGATAAACTTACTTTGATTTTGTCATATCACTGTGTGAATCATTCTTTGTTAATGGAGATTTTTTTAGCCCTGATCCTCTCCTTGACGAACTTCCTCTTCTTTCCTGTGATAACAAAATACCAAAAATCTTTTCGTTAAAACTCTTTCATGCGATTTATATACTGCTTATAATAAAATATATATATATATATATATAGTGCTTTTCCAAGATATAATTCTTGTTAATGACATAAATATGATTATTCTTCTACTCTACCAGATATATACAATATTTACAATATATGTAATTACCTTATATAACAGACTTCCTTTTATCATGAAGCTGCTTGTTTTCAATACAAAGTACATTGAATTCAATAAAAGTACATACAATTTAAATTTACTTAATTTATATCCAAAAATACTTAATTTAAATGATAATTACTAACCGATGAAGCGGAAGATTCGCTACTTTGACCCTGATGTAAAGTTGCAATGCTGGCTCTCCTTTTTCCATTCTTATATAAAACATAGATTAATAATTTATTATATTAAATACATTATATTAATTATATTAAAACCTATATAACAGACAAAAAAATATTATTTTCCACTTACAGCAGACTTTAAAGAGGCAATGATTGGAATCTTATTTTCTTTCAATAATTTTCTGAAAAAATAAATAAAATAACATTATAACAATAGTATTATGTGGCTTAACATACATCACCAAATGTTAGCTACTTAATGAATCTTAAAACTCATCTTTATCCGATTATTTTAAAATTGCATAAGTTGTTAAAAAATATTTACCGAAAGATCGATCAAATAATAGGTCTAAGAAAACAAAAAACAAAAAGTAACGATCTATTTGTTTGTAAAATAAGGGCTATTAAAAAGGAATACTCTATGATATTTTGTAAATAAGACACGCCAAAAAGTTTTATTTTGTTCTTTTTAATAAGTAATCTTAATTAAAACTATTAATCCATTTAGCATACCTAGTCTCTTCATGTTCTGTTTTTTCTTTTTCATAAGCTTGTTTCAAATTCTCCACATGTCTTAAAATTATATCAACAGCTTTGGATAGTCTGTTTTCTTGTTGTACAGCACCAAATAACTGAAACAATTCCTTTAAGGTTTACAGTATGTCATTTTAATCTAAGAAAAAAATCGGTTGTGAAACACTCCCACAACTTTCTCTTACTCCAATTCTCAAAATTATATTTGACAAATTTTATAGTTTGTGTACCAAATTTAATGAGATTCGTCGAAAACTGAAAAAAAAAACTGTTTAGTAAAAGCGCACTTCCGGTTTACTAATTTTCTTGAAACTCGGAATTTCAGCCATCTATTTATTTTTAACTAATTATGGTTCGATGATAGAATTGTATAATCAACTAGGATAGCACTTTGATGAAAATCTAACCCCACCCCACCCCTAAAAGTGCCCTTAAAAGAATTTTCTCAGATAAATGTTTTAGATAAAAGTTGTAGATCTTTGTAGTGTGGTTGATGTACTAAGTTTTAAAGAAAATCGTTGGAGCGATTTTTGAGAAAATCGCAAAAAAGTAAAAAATCCAAGTAGTAAAGTGGTACTTCCGGATGAGGAATTTTGTCAGATAACGTACAGTCAGATCCCATGGTGACCCCTAAACGGAATATCAAGTTTCAACTTTCTACGATTTTTCATTTTTGAGCTATGCTGTTCACATACATACATACACATACCCACACAGACAATTTGCTAAAAACAACTTTTTTGGACTCAGGGGACCTCAAAAGGGATGTTTCCGGTGAAAACTCGATATCGAAAATTTGACACGATTACAATACTTCCTCTTACTTGGAGTAAGAGAAAGTAAAACTTAATAGTTAAATGGATTTACCATGTAAAATAGGTCCTCTGTTAGATTATTACTAGTTTAAGAAAATTATTATTTAATATATATATATATCATCAGTTGCTTATGCGAATAATTTTAGTTGCCAAAAGTGAACGATCCCATCTCTGCAAGTGTGTTGATAGATGAAAGATCCTTTGGAAATTTTATGGACCCAAAAAGAATAATATTACCTGGTCTACATTTCCACATAGGATACATCTGAGAGGGTCGATGAAATGGAGGCAGGATTTTATGAGTCATTGGATAATTGCTATGGCACTGAAGCAAGCAAGAGAGAAACTTAGGAATAGAGAGAACGTTCGAAAACTCACTTACTTAAAGATTTGTAGCGTCTTTAGAACGATAATAAAGTTATTGTTTGAATATAAGACTTTGCAATGAATAAAAATAATTCCATCCATCTATCAATAAAAAGAAAGTTTCTTTTAAATAAAGTTAGTATAAATAAATAAATAAATCGGGTACGATTAGAGAAGATCTCGTGCACAAAAATGAAATACACAAACCACAAAAAAGGTAATAATTTATTAAACCTGTATAAAATAAAGGTTCATTCAATGACATTGAATAGAACTGCCAAAAAGTATCATCAAAAGTTAAGAGGAAGTTCCTCGACGAGTCACATTATTAAAGTAACAGTAATTGTTGTAGCTGCCTCTAATTGTGGTAGCACAAAATTCAGAGTTTGGTTGCATAGTCATTGTGTCAGAAGGAGAAAAATGCAATTTCCCGGATATTAAAAGGAATATATCCGCGATCTAATTAGTTGGAAAGATTTAAGAAAACTGATTTAAAAAAAATCTATTTCAAATATAGTAAATTCTTTTATTTAATTAATGAAGTAATTACCTCAGCGGTACTGGATACCCGAAGAGTTGATTTATACACATTTTCAATTTGTTGTCGTATTTTATCAAACAGTTCTGATTTTTCGGAATCATTACATAAAGTACTTAGAAGCTGTAAAAGAAACATTAACCATATAATATAAAATTATATTTTTATCAACTGAATTATATCAAACAATTTTTTCAAACAATACCTGAATTGAAGATCTCAATGTTTCAATTTCATGAGTCATATTAATTTCAGCCTGGTCCCTCAATTTATTTTGTAATTCTAATCTTCTAGTTAATGTAAGTTTGTCAGTCTTAAAGGCAAGCACCAAGGATGTATATTTATGCTGAAAATAAAATGCAAAATTTGTTAAAAAAAATAAAAAGTCAATATTAATTTATGACAAAATGTAAAATGTTTATTTTGTAAAATAATTAAATATTTTAATTGTAATATTTAAAATGCAATTATCATTAACTCAGGGAATGTTTTTTCTTTTAAAATAAATTCACTGATGCATTCCGGAATCAGAAATGTCCAATTTACCATTCCCTCTTCTATCTAATACCTATATTATAACAAGATCTTGGTATAACTACTAATTAATATTTATTTCAACAATTTATCCCCCTTATAAAATATGTAACTCTTGAGAAAATAAAAACTTTAATCACGATTTGTTTAAAATAATGTAATGGTAATTATTTTGTGGTAATAATAATTAAAGTAATGGAGAGAGTCTTGCATTATTTGGCTATTTTAAGTCTTCCCCAATGCTTTAGGCAATTCTGAAATATGTTCACACAAATTCTAATTTTATTTATATTCGAAAGATCAATTTTGTTTTATTAAGAAAAAAAGAAGGAAGAGCCTAAATCTTAGGCAAAAAATAAATAAATAAATAAAAAGAAATTAGAACGCAATTCATAGAAAACAGTTCAATATACACAAGCAGAGAAGATTTATCTTGTCAGAAATGCAATGAATAAGAAATACAGTCAAACAAATTGGTTAAATTAATGTTGGCAAGTTGCTTCATTAAAACAATTAGACGATAAAGATTACAATTGCATGAGATCATGCCAGTGTCAGTCAACCCTATTAAATCACAATTCATTTTACATGATTACACTTATAAACTGTAAAATATATTTAAGCAAAAATGTAAAACATATTTATACCCATATGACACACACACATATATATATGGGTATAAATTAAATGTTATAGAAAGTTATATCAAGTTATAGCAATATTTGTGTATTATTACAAATTGGAATTTTAATATTATTACAACTTATTACTTTATCTTATTCTTTTTTTTTATTTTATCTTTAACCACAATCAAATAGACTGTAGTTAAATAAACAAAGAATAATAAATAAAAGAAAAATAGAAAAAAATGGTGATTTATTATTCTATTAAAACATAACTAAAGAAAAATAAGTATGTTTCACTATAAATTTCAATGTGCCCTCCTCCCCACTGTAATACACATCCTTTCCCGGCTACACAGCGATCATCTTACTCTTTCACAAACCTTGGGGTTTATCCGTAATTCACTGAAAGCGACTTCATTGCGCTGACAGAATTGATTGATGTCCTTAATAGGTTGGAAGTATACAATTTGTTTTATGTGTCCCCATAGATAAAAATCCATCGGGTTCAAAATTCAGAGTTCTGGTAGAGCATGTTACTGATCTCCGCGTCCTTTCCAGCGTTCTGAATAACCACTGTCCAGAAATACCTTGGTCGTTCTATTAAAAATTGAGGAGCATCATCATGCTGTAGCTACATGTATTATCTAGACAAACATCTTCATTGTCTATAAACCGCGCCTGTCAATCGTCTTAGCAGAAAGAAGGGACCAATTATAACGTCGCCGATTATCACACCACACCATACCTTGACTGAATAACAGTGTGTGGATTGTCGTCTTGCCAAAGGTAAGCAGATGCAAATTTAGTATACCCTTCTCTAAGCGTATAAAATTCTCATTGGTGAATAAAACAAAACAGGAAAATGTGAAATAGTTGCACATTTCACCAACAACGAATTGCAGAATACGACCCTTGTGCTTTAGTCTGCTGAACACGCTGGAGTTGATCCGGGTAAAGCTTAGATAAGACCTGAAGATATTCCAGAGGGTTATATGATTAACACCTTCCATCAAAGAAATTCTTCCATTTTCTTTTATTTGATTAAGCACACGCTTTTCAAACGCAGAAGTTCGCCTTGTAGGTCTACATAAATTTGTTTAAGCATACGCTTTTACCAGGAGTTGTCATCCTGGTTAGACCCCTTAAAATTTCCCGTTTCTTTTAAATTAAAATGAATTTTTTGGAACATTTTTTCTCCTGGTAAACATTGATTAAGAAAACACTTCGCGTAAAGTCGCTAGCCATTGCTTCAGCTCTATTACAGTTCGCCGCACCATATGTAAGTAGGCAAGGTCACTTGCCTTTCAACCACTTTCATTTCTGTAGTTGATTTAAGACAAGACATAAGTAACTTTTAATTTTCCTTTTTATGTTTCTGCGACGTAACAAACAAATGTGTATGTTTAAGAATTCTTTCTCCACATTTTCACGACTTTCTATATATCAAAGCCTTGATAAAGACAGGAAACTCTGTCGAAATGTTGGCATAATTGAATGTCTTTTTCTTGACCGATCCACACTAAATTTCTTCATAACATATAAGACAATTTGAATTTGCAGATAAATCTATTTTTATTACTTGTTTCAAAAATAATTTTTTATTACTTTTAGTTCAAAATATTCATCGTCACGTCTCACTAACTGCAATGACACGTTTTCATGAATTGCAAAAGATAAAATGTTAACATAATATGATTATTTCTGTTAATGGTAATCGTAAAAAGCAATAAGTTCAAAATTTTCTGTTTTCTATGTAAAATACAAAAAAAGAATCTAAAATATTTTATAAAGATAATAAAATAATGTAATTTTTGTAAAATTAAAAGTGCATTACCTCAACATCATCTTCTGCAATCCTTAGTTCTCTGTAAAACACAAAATGGTCATTTTAATGAAATCAACTTTAATCGGCTTAATAAGGTAAGATAATAGTGATATCGCCAAGTAAATATAGTCTAATCTAGTATTAAGTTTCAGATTTTAACCTTTCTTCTGTTGTTGACTGCAGCCACAATCCCAACTGGCGTAAAGCAGTGTCACTAAGACTTGGGAATACGTTTTGATTTTGCTCCATTATATCACTTTTTATTAATTTAATATCACTCTAAAAATAAATTAATAAATAAATAAATAGAATTAAATTAATCCTTAATGCATTTTATTTGAAAAAACAATATTTAAAAGTTTTATATAAACAAAACACAAAACTTGAGAAACACAAGAATTTCCACTATCATTATTCTAGAATATAATGTAGATGGGTCCGAATGTTGGATAAGATCTGGAATTTTATCCAAAATTGCATAATTCTTTTTAATAAGGGAAGGGAACAGCTAAGTGGATAGCGTACTGGACTCCCACGCGGAGGACCCGGGTTCGAGTTCCAGCTGAGCTACCCTTAGATTTTTTTTCTTCCTAGGAGTCTCTGCAGCTCACTGTCCGTTGATGAACAGTGTAGTGTTGTATGTAACAAGACAACACTATCTGGAGGCCGACAGTGCACTGAGAAGGCCCCGCGCGCCAATAGACCATAGATGTTGACGCGCTTTAAAATAAAACAACTAATAAAATACTTCTTTTTATTAATGTTGACCGGTTTCGGTTTTCCTCTATAGTCAGAGACTGAATCATCATCAAGTTTGTGTAGAGAATTGATGATCACCAAACTCTGACCAGAACTTGTTCATATTTAATTTTAAAAAATTAATTTATAAAAGTTTTTTTTTTCTTTATCCTCGATACTTCTTCAACTAAAAATGACAAATTTTCTTTATACTTGTTATTTTAACAAGAAAACTGTTAGTTTTTCATAATTACACATAGATGCCGTTAGGAATCGTAATAGGTTTACTATTTACTTGAAAGTGATTAAATTTTAGAACATTAGGTAGCGCTTCTATAAATCCCCAACATAACTTAGTGTCGTCTGAATTTAATGATCCCATAGAACACCCCTAAAATCAATTCCAAACCCAAAAATTCTCTCTCTCTTATTCCAAAAAAGGAAGTATTACGATCGTGTCAAATTTTCTGAAACTGACTTTTTACCGGAAATACATGTTTTGAGGTCCACTGAATACGGAAAAAAGGAATGCTTTTAGCGAAAGTTTTGCAAATTCCCATTTTTCCGGGTAGTTTCCTTCAATCGCTGAAGTTTGTGAAAAAAAATAAATTATACAATTAGCATGAAATTATATGGGTGGAAATAATGAGGCAAATGGCGCTAATGACCAAAGCTCATTGCATTTCACAATATATAATTTTCTTATTTTCGATTAAACCCTATGAAGATGAGAAATATAAATACTAGTAAGTGGTTATATTTTTCAAGTTTTGTTTAAGACATTATTTTTACTTACAACATCCTTTGAATTTTTCTCACTTTTTTCCTCCTTCTCTGATTCCTTCAGTCCTTCGCTTTGAGATTCACTGAAACATCCAAAATAAACAAAAAATATATATATATATTCAATTTACTCATAAACACTTAAGTAAATGCCATAGAAAAAAAAAAAATAATGTTATCAGTCAGAGATGCATTATCCAACTGTGTATCTAACCGGTATTAAAGCATCACTTCATGATTATTATACTATAAACAATGCATTATACATGGTTTAATGGTAAATTTAACATAAGATTGCCAGCTATTCATTCAGCCATGATTTTTATACGCTCTAATACATTATGGCTCTTTGAAGGCAAATAGTGCCAGTTTTCTTTTGATACTTTAATGTGTTAATTGCACTGTAAATCATTGCATGTGTGTTTTTTTTTCACTTTGATGTGAACCAAGTGTTTGTGCTCCACTTTTATTTTAACATTATTTAAATAAATAAAATTTTGCTAATAAAATGTTTTATCAATAATAAACACTAATAAAAAAAAAAACTATGGATAGTGATTATTTTTTAATAATGTCAACTTGGGCCACTACACAAGAAGAAAATATCTTACAAGAAACACCACGAGGAGTGCTAGAGACATTTTGTAGTTTGAATCGTGAAAAACTTAAGGTGAGAACGTTACTGCTGCCATCTACAAACTATCGCAACAATTAACTAGTAATGAATTGCTTTTAAATCAGAAATAGTTTAAGAAATTCCCGAGTCAAAACTAAAATAATCTGATAATAAATTGGCAATAATAGAAAAAAGAAGAAGAAGAATTAATTCAATTAAATACACTCTTATTAGAAAAATGATATTTTACTATAAATATTATTTAACTATAATAGTTGTTTATGAAATATAATCAACGATAAGATAGCGCATAAACATGGGACACCAAATAAAATTTATTTACCTAATTTGATAGGAAAATTAATAATCAGTTCATGGAATTTGATAAAAATGTATTTACTTTAAAAAACAAACAAATAAATTATTGTTATATATTATATTGTGTAAACAAAAGAGTATTGTTCACATATTTCTCTATCTAGTATATTTAGTAACAAAGTGCTTTCACCATAATTAAAAAACATTTCAAGTTATATAAGTCATTAATAAATGATTAATTGTATACAAAAATTAAAACATTAAAATAATAATAATAATAATAATAATAATAATAAGTTAGACTAATAATCTTTTGAATTTTATTTCTGAAACAAGGTCAACTAAATTACGCATAATTACAAATTAGTTTAAATGTTTTGTTGAAAACTAAATGGAAAATATGATAGGAAAGTGAATACTCTTTCATATTATATACATTTTGTTTGCTCATTGATTATATTATTTTTGTTTAAATGCCGTATGTTTGTGAATTTCGAAATAGTCCAAGTGAATTTCTAGTATGTCCAGTTGCACTGTCTTATGGTTAGATGTAATGATGTCAACATAGCTGGGATAATGGCGATCGTGTCAAATTCTGAAACTGAATTTTCACCGGAAAATTAAATGTTTTGAATTATTCCAAAAGAAAAATAAATACGCATATGGTCTTATGTTGTTAGACTAATAGAGATAATAAAACAATATTTCATTTAATAAATTTCTATGCAAACATAACATAAATAGCCAAATAATGGTTGGATATTACTAACAACTAATTTATCGCCAATAAAATAATTATAAATAATTTACACTTTAATGAGAAGTTTCTGTTATTTAATCAATTTAATTGGTAATAAATATGTTTCATTATAATGTAGGATAACATGCCTTAAATAGCGTGTTTACTAATAAAACACATATATATATTATTTTACAATGACCTATAATTTTATTCAATGCCATTTTATCATACATCATAATTCTGTTGTATAGTTCTGATGCAAAGTGCTTCCTAGTTTATGTCTGATGTAATTTTAAATTTTCTTTGTCACAGTTTTATGGAACATTACGAGAATAATGAGTTTTAGGTTTGAAACGGCGTCCGTGGTTTAATATAAATGCAATATTGGCTTAACTTCGTTTTTTGCATATATAGCATACCATAGTAACATCTCAAACTGAAAACTACTTTAGGTTCTCTCTAGTGTTTTACATAATTTTAATATAATTAATAAATTTTGCCGATAATTGTCTATTTAATTCTCCAGATAGGAGTACTGGCAAAACATATTTTTATAGCTGTCAACAGCAAAAACAAATATTTATCATCCTATAACTTCGTATCATTAGTCCTTTAAGGCTTTAGTTAGAATCAAATCGGCAATAACAGTTGGTCACTACTTTGCTGAAAATGATGCTCCTTAAACTAGGTAGAAATAATTTAAAGGAATAAGCAGTTTTATATTTCTGGCCAATTACAGTCCGTGAGTCTCAAAATATTTATTTCACTTAAAATTATTTACTGGTTAGGAAAACATATCAGCAAAGCTGGGAGAGTGAGATAAGCGTATCAAAATGTAGAAACATCTCATATCTGCTCTGTTTTTTTTTTTTTACGATCCCGGCACTTCGTCCTGGATTGAGCCTTGAAAAATTTTGTCACCTGATCATTTTAGACCGTGGGTTGGAAAACTAATTAAAGATTTGGTAAAGTTTTATGGAAATTATTCAGTTTCCACATCCCCAGTTTGGGTAAATTATAAAAACTGTTTCAAAAGACTGGATTAGCAAATCATTTTAAATAGAGATAGACCAGTAGTAAACAATTTCAAAGTGAGGTTATATGATTTTTGACAACCATTAGTTTTCCCAGTATGTTCTAGTTTCTCCAATATTTAATCTACAATATTAAACCTTAAACAAGTTTTAAAAAAAACCGATAGAACACCATTAAAAAAACAAAATTTTAATTTGGATAATATCAACAACATATTATATGTAATTTCAGTTACATTAAAATGTAAACAGTTAATACTAAATGATTACAGTATACTACAGTATACTAAATGATTTTCTTTTTTTACTTCCTCTTACTCCTAGTAAGAGGAAGTATTGTAATCGTGTCAAATTTTCTATATCGAGTTTTCACCGGAAATATTCGTTTTGAGGTCCCCTGAGTCCAAAAAAGTTGTTTTTAGCGAATGGTCTGTGTGTGTGTGTGTGTGTGTATGTATGTATGTATGTGAACAGCATAGCTCAAAAACGAAAAACCGTAGTAGTTGAAACTTGATATTCCGTTAAGTATCACCGTGGGATCTGACACTAAGTTATCTGTCAAAATTTCTCAACCGGAAGTACCGCTTTACAAGTTGGATTTTTTACTTTTTTGCGATTTTCTCAAAAATCGCTCCGAAGGTTTTCTTTAAACTTTAAACATCAACCACACATACAAAGAGCTACAACTTTTATTAGAAACATTTCTCCGGGAAAATGCATTGAAGGGCACTTTTGGGGGAGGGGTGGGGTTAGGTTTCCATCTAAAGTGCTATTTCAGTTTATTAGACAATTCTGCCATCTAAATAATGTTAATTAGAATTGAATATGTTGTTGAAATTCCGAGTTTGAAAAAAAATCGGATAACCGGAAGTGCGTTTACTTTACCACTTTACTAAATGAGTTATTAACTTTTTCGCAATTTTCTAAAAAATGGCTCCAACGATTTTTTTTGAAACTTCGCTTATAAACTAAACATTCAAACATCTACAACTTTTACCTAAAACATTTCTCTGGGAAATTTCTTTTAAGAGCACTTTTAGGGGAAGGGTGGGGTTAGATTTTCATCAAAGTGCTATCCCTAGTTCATTATATAATTCTATCATCCAAACATAATTAGTTAGAAATAAATAGATGGCTGAAATTCCGAGTTTCAAGAAAATTAGTAAACCGGAAGTGCGCTTTTACTGAACAGTTTTTTTCAGTTTTCGACGAATCTCATTAAATTTGGTACACAAACTATAAAATTTGTCAATTATCATTTTGAGAACTGGAGTAAGAGAAAGTTGTGTGAGTGTTTCACACCAGATTTTTTTAATATATAATCTATAAATGATAAAGTCATTTCTGTCAATTAATTAATTAATTTAACAATAATAATAGAGTGTAGAGGATTATATTATTTTCTGCCAATTTTATTATTAATTAGTTATTTTTTGCCTTACTTAATCAAGTTAGAAATGAACTTTACTGCCACATTAATTAATGATAGAACAATGTACAAGATAAATCATATTATATATGTCGGAAGTGGAAAGTGATAAATTATATAAATAACTGAAATGAAACAACCGAGGTTATAAAAACAGCTAAAATTATAAATAAATCACTTAAAAATAATTATTGTCTAATAATCGTAAATTAATTGTCAATTATTTATTGTTAACTTTTCCTTCTTCTTTGTAAATATGATAATATTGGATAGATTTACATAGTTCTATTTAAACTTTCAAACACATATAACTATAAAAAAAATTTACAAAGACTTCTGTAGATAATATTATATTGTTATAATTAAAATTACTTGAACATATAGTATTGGGACTATTGTTTGCCATAAAATTACACTGAATCCTAATTTTAAGGTAATTGTTGTTTAAAAAAAAAAAAATCAATCTTTTCTTAACTACGTAATTTTGTGATCTTAGGGCGGCGTCACGTTGAATTTATTTTCTTATTTAATTACTTTCTCTTACTCCTAGTAAGAGGAAGTATTGTAATCGTGTCAAATTTTCGATATTGAGTTTTCACCGGAAATATCCGTTTTGAGGTCCCCTGAGTCAAAAAAAGTGGTTTTTAGCAAATGGTCTGTGTGTGTGTGTGTATGTATGTGAACAGCATAGCTCAAAAACGAAAAATCGTAGAAAGTTCAAACTTGATATTACGTTTAGGTATCACCATGGGATCTGACGGTGCGTTATGTGTCAATATTCCTCAACCGGAAGTACCACTTTACTAGTTGTTTTTTTTACGTTTTTGCAATTTTCTCAAAAATGGCTCCGAAGATTTTCTTTAAACTTGCTATATCAACTACACATACAAAGAGCTACAACTTTTATTTGAAACATTTCTCCAGGAAAATTCATTTAAGGGCACTTCTGGGGAGGGGTGGGGTTATTTTTCTCTAAAGTGCTATCACAGTTGATTATACAATTGTATCATCCAAACAAAATTAATTAGAAATAAATACATGGCCAAAATTCCGAGTTTCAAGAAAATTAGTAAACCGGAAGTGCGCTTTTACTGAACAATTTTTTCAGTTTTCGACGAATCTTATTAAATTTGGTACACAAACTACAAAAGCTATCAATTATAATTTGGAGAACTGGAGAAAGAGAAAGTTGTGTGAGTGTTTCACACCAGATTTTACTTTCTCTTACTCCTAGTAAGAGGAAGTATTTTTTTTACTTTATTTGCTGCTTTAAGAGCAAGTATTGGAAAAGTTCATGTTTTCGAAATTGGGTTTTCACCAAAACTTCATATTTTGGGGCCTATGCTAGAACGGAACTGCAAATTGTGTACGGATTCATGAGGGTTAAGTGGTTTCAGGACTTCTGTTTTTTTTTTCGCGCATTCTCTATGGTCATTGGATCCCGAAATCTTCTCCACCGGTAAGTGTTTTCCCGTGTTAAGACCACATTGTTTTTCATTGGAAAGTTAGCTGTAGAGATTCCTAAGAAGAAGGATAAACTAAGGCAACACTGGATCATAATCGGGAAATTTCGTGTGGAAGTCCAGTATGCAGGTATATAAAAGTATGTGAACAAAATAATTAAAAAATATCGCAAGAAATTCAAATTTTACAACCCGTTTAGTTAATTTAATTACCAGATAAACTGATATGGAAGTTTACTGACAAAATCTCAGTCACTTGGAATTCCGACATTTTCAGATTTTTTATTTTAGTTTTCTGTAATATTTAACCAGATTTTTGTACCTAGACTTTTATTTGCAACATTTTATCCGAAAAATTGTGTTTTTTTGGGGGGGGTTTCTAAGGGGAAATGAGGAACTTAAGATACCCTATAAAGTGTTATTCTATTCGATACAGTATTAAGAAACGTTATGAGCCACGATAAAAATTGAAATTAGAATAATATTGCTAACCGGAAGTTTCTCTATCTAAGAAACTAAAATATTTACTAAAAGTTTACAATTTTGAAGACAATTTGTCATTACCGTAAGAACCACAGTAAGAGAAAGTTGTATGCCGGATTTGTTTCGTAAGAAATGTAATTTTGATTTTCCTTTCCAGGAAAGGGATTACTAGCTCAGTGGTAGCGTGTTGGACTAGCATCGCGGAGGTCCCGGGTTCAAATCCAGCATGCAGCCCTTAGATTTTTTTCTTCTTAAGAGCTCAGTATCCGGTGATGGGCAGTGCTTGTCTGTAGCTAGAGACCACTGCTCATAGACCGATAGTCCACTCAGAAATCTCCGGGGGCACGTAAATAATGTCAAAAACAGCACGTAAATAATGTTAAAAAAATAATAATTTAATTCGTAATTATGTTTAATATATACTTATTGTTGCCTTTTGTATCACTAAGTTAAACAGTTATTTTACTTTCTCTTACTCCTAGTAAGAGGAAGTATTGTAATCGTGTCAAATTTTCGATATATCACCGGAGTATCCGTTTTGAGGTGCCCTGAGTCCAAAAAAGTGGTTTTTAGCAAATGGTATGTGTAAGTATGTGTTATGTATGAATGTGAACAGCATAGCTCAAAAACGAAAAACCGTAGAAAGTTGAAACTTGATATTCCGTTAGGTATCACCGTGGGATCTGACACGACGTTATCTGTCAAAATTTCTCAACCAGAAGTACCACTTTACTAGTTAGATTTTTTACTTTTTTTGCGATTTTCTCAAAAATGGCTCCAAAGATTTTCTTTAAACTCCAAACATCAACCACACATACAAAGAGCTACAACTTTTATTTGAAACATTTCTCCGGGAAAATGCAGTGTAGAGCACTTTTGGGGGAGGGGTGGTGTTAGGTTTCCTTCTAAAGTGCTATTTCAGTTTATTAGACAATTCTGTCATCTAAATAATGTTAATTAGAATTAAATATGTTGTTGAAATTCCGAGTTTCAAAAAAATCGGATAACCGGAAGTGCGTTTACTTTACCACTTTACTAAATGATTTATTCATTTTTTCGCAATTTTCTCAAAAATGGCTTGACGATTTTTTTGAAACTTCGTATATAAACTAAACATGCAAAGATCTACAACTTTTGTCTAAAACATTTCTCTGAGAAAATTCTTTTAAGGGCACTTTTAGGGGAGGGGTGGAGTTAGATTTTCATCAAAGTGCTATCCTAGTTGATTATACAATTCTATCATCCAAACATAATTAG
This sequence comes from Triatoma infestans, assembly GCA_011037195.1. Taxonomy (NCBI): domain Eukaryota; kingdom Metazoa; phylum Arthropoda; class Insecta; order Hemiptera; family Reduviidae; genus Triatoma; species Triatoma infestans. The sequence continues at coordinate 37,919 of JAAEAF010003319.1, read as the reverse complement.
CTAGAAATGAATAGATGGCTGAAATTCCGAGTTTCAAGAAAATTAGTAAACCGGAAGTGCGCTTTTACTGAACAGTTTTTTTCAGTTTTCGACGAATTTCATTAAATTTGGTACACAAACTATAAAATTTGGTCAATTATCATTTTGAGAACTGGAGTAAGAGAAAGTTGTGTGAGTGTTTCACAACCAGATTTTTTTTTTTGTAATAATTACAATTCTGGTGTGAAACACTCACACCACTTCCCTCTAACTTCACCGATTACAATTCTAATTAATAACTTGCTTCAAACCTTAAATCTTGGAATAAACTACGTAATTTTGTGGTCTCAAAAGAATCATTGGTCACGTAGGGAAGGGAATATAGCTAAGTGGTTAGCGTATTGGACTCCCACGCGGAGGCGCCGGGTTCGAATCCAGCTATGCTGCCCTTAGATTTTTATCTTCCTAGGAGCCTCTACAGTTCACTGTCCGGTTGATGGGCAGTGTTGTCTGTAGTGAAAGAACACTGTCCGGAGGCCCGGCAATGCACTGAGAAGGTTCCGGGAGCCAATGACCATAGATATTGACGCACCTTAAATAAAAAAAAAAAAAAAATTAGAATAAAATAATGGGCTTAGCATTACTGCAAAGTAGATGATCAAAATGTGACAACATTTCATAGCAAGCTATCTGGTGTCAGTGCTTTGAAATAAACGGAACCGTGAAATTATCAAGTGTACCTTGACTGAGAATCTTCAAAACTCCCTAAAAATAAGTTGTTTTTTTTGCAAAAGAATAAAGTTTAAAAGAAAAGTAAAAGTTTTTTTTTGAACGGTTTTCAAGAAAATTCCAAATTAAAAATTTAGGAACTTATTCTAAATAAGCCCCAATTTTGTTAATCTATTTTCTTCAAATTTGGGAAGTTCTAATAGGATTTTGGAAATACTATGTACTTTTCTACCAATAAGTTATCTATCAAAATTTTCTCAACCGGAGAAGTACCACTTTACTGAATGGAACTCACTAAGTTTTCTTGCTGTTTTCTCTAAAACAGCTCAAAATGATTTTCTTTTAATGTAACCATATAAACTACTCATATAAAGAAGAACTACAACGTTTATTTGAAAACATTTCTACGGATAAAGTCATTCGGTACAATTCTACCATCTAAATGGAAATTAATTAGAAATAAATAGATTGCCAAAATTCCTTATTTCAAGAATATTAGTAAATCTTCGAAGTGCGTATTTACTGAACAGATTTTTTTTCAGTTTTCAAGGTTTTTCTCTGTTAAAAAAACACCAACGACTTTTCAATTAAATATGTTATACTAATTATAAAATTTTTCAATTACAATGTTTGTAAATTACAGTAAGAAAAAAATGTAGTGTTGAGTTTTTCATACCAGATTTTTTTTCATACTCAAGAGACCTCAAATTACAATAGTAAGTAAGTAATTACAACACTAATAAGTAAAAAGTTATCTATTGATTAATTTTTATCATTAAAGCTCTATTATTTTTAATTTTTATATTTGAAGCATAAAACTTATATAACAGAAATTGTAGGTGACCTTCACTTTGGAATTTTAATAAATATATAAAAAATAAAATGAAATTTACGTTGTATAATGGTCCCGTTCAATGACCGACATATTATTCTATGTGTATTTAAAGAAAAAGGTAATACTGGCATACTGTTGTGCATACTGTTGCATATTAAAATGCAAGTCGAGAATTATGTTAGAATAATAATAGAATATATAAACAGATATCATTATTATACATTATCTAGTCTTAATTATCTAATACTATTGCATTTATTGCCATTCTTAATTATAGTGCTTCCCGCTAAAGTTCCAATTCAGGCTTTGAATATTTGCGTTCTATGGACTCCAAACTTTTCGTCATTTCATTAAAAAAAACAAAAAAACAAAACAAAAAAAACAACCCTGGTGTGAAACACTCACTCACACAACTTTCTCTTACTCTAGTTCTCAAAATTATAATTGACAAATTTTATAATTTGTATACCAAATTTAATGAAATTCGTCGAAAACTAAAAAACTAAAAAGTAAAAGCGCACTTCCGGTTTACTAACTTTTTTTTCTTGAAACTCGGAATTTTGGCCATCTATTTATTGCTAATTAATTTTGTTTGGATGATAGAATTGTATAATCAAACTATGATAGTACTTTAGAGAAAAACATAACACCACCAACCCCCACACCCATAAAAGTGCCCTTAAATGAATTTTTCCAGAGAAACGTTTAAAGTAAAAGTTGTAGATCTTTGTATATTTAGTTTATATACGAAGTTTCAAGAAAATTGTCGGAGCCATGTTTTTACCAAAATTGGTAAGGTAAACAAACGCACTTCTGGTCATCCCGTTTTTTTCAAACTCGAAATTTCAACAACATATTTAATTCTAATTAACATTATTTAGATGACAGAATTGTCTAATCAACTGAAATAGCATTTTCGAGAAAGCCCGTAACCCCTCCCACCCCTCAAAAGTAAGCTTAAATGAATTTTTCCGGAGAAATATTACTAATAAAAGTTGTAGCTCTTTGTATGTGTAATTGATGTACCATTGTTTCAAGAAAATCGTTGGAGTTATTTTTGAGAAAATTGCAAAAAAAGGTAAAAAAAAAAAAAAAACTAGTAAAGTGGTACTTCCGGTTGAGGAATTTTGATACATGACCCACTGTCAGATGCCATGGTGATACCTAAACGGAATATCAAGTTTTAACTCTCTATGGTTTTTCGTTTTTGAGCTATGCTGTTCACATACACACACCGACCATTTGCTAAAAACAAGTTTTTTTGACTCAGGTGACCTCAAAACGGATATTTCCGCTGCAAACTCGACATCGAAAATTTGATACAATAACAATACTTCTTCTTGCTAGGAGTAAGAGCAATAAATATAACTTTTCAACAATATCTGCAGCTCGAGAAAATCATAAAGTTGGAGAGGTCCCATTGGACCAACTAACTGGTAAAGCCTTCTTTGTCAATTCGTACTGCACAGTATTGTTTTAAAAATTTCAGGGTAGGAGATGTGAGGCATTGATATTAAGGCAAAGTCGGGGCGTCCACGCAGTTGATCCTCAAACAAGCACTAGAAAACTTGTAGGCGGGTTAGAAATGTCTCACTCTACCATAAATATACACTTGCATGACATTGGAATGGTACCTAAAAGCTGTACGGCTATCCTTCCCGCCTATGAATTGTCACCTCACCACAACGCACATAAGGTTGGTTGAAGTGTGACAAACTCTCCTTAAAAATCCAAGTGTTTTTCGATTTATAAAGCGAATTGTCACTTGTGACGAAAAGTAAATATACATTAATAACCTAAACACGCAAAAACAGTGAGTTATTTGTTGTGGTGGTTGGTTCCGCAGAGCTGGAAAGCATCAGAGACATTTTCCGTGGTAGCCTGCTTCATTCTGTGGTCATCGACCGGTTTCGGGCGTTCGCCCATCTTCAGGATGCGTTTTTCAGACAGTGTGCCAACACAGACTCGTACAGAGACTTAGTTTCACACTCCACTATAGTGTGAAACTAAGTCTCTGTACGAGTCTGTGTTGGCACACTGTCTAAAAAACGCATCCTGAAGACGGGCGAACGCCCGAAACCGGTCGATGACCACAGAATGAAGCAGGCTACCACGGAAAATGTCTCTGATACAGTGAGTCATACCTGCTCAACCTTTTTTTTTTTTTTTGTTTTTACTTCAATTCAGCGTATTCATCACCAACTGAAGGCCAAAAATTTTTGTCAAGATGATATTTAAATAGGAAGTTGTAAAAAGTTAACTCTGTTTTTTATGTAAACAATATTTATGCTTGGCCCGTTGTTAATTAAACAAGCTAAAAAATTATTGGCTGGGGCCAAAGAATAAAACTTTTTATTTTTTAAAAAGTTTATTCGACGTTTTGGACACTTTTGGTGTCCTTCCTCAGGAACTGCTAAGGAAGAATAGAGAGTTAAATGCTTGGAGGAAGTTAGTCAGAGAATAATCTCCTCCAGCATTTAACTCTCTATTCTTCCTTAACATTTCCTGAGGAAAGAACACCAAAAGTGTCCGAAATGTCGAATAAAATTTTTAAAAAATAAAAAGTTTCTTCTTTAGTTCCAGCCAACAAATTTTTTAGCTTGTTTAACTTTGTTTTCTTTCTTAAAAATTACGCGACCGCAACAATTTTTATGCGATTGGTAGAGAGCATTGAGAAGACTTTCGGGCGCCATTGACCAAAGATATTGACGCGCATTAATTAATAAATATATATTAAAACTGCATTGCAATAGAATCTGAATCAATAAGGTATTCTTTATACAAGCAGGCTTTTAATTTTTAATGCAATAAAGTTAATTGAAAGATCGTTATTAATTTAATCGCCAAACCAGTATTAATAACAACCACAATAAATTGAAAATTCCAAAAATTATTTATTTCTAGATATATTTAATAACTTAATAATAAAATAATTTTTCTTTGTAATGAAATTTTAAAAAAATAAATAATATTTAAAAAGCAATTTGGATAACGAAAAAAAAAGGCAGTAGATTCGAGCGTACAGGAAGTGAATTGATAATATCATTATCAGTAACCCATTTTCATTACAATCGCAATCTAGAAAGATAAGTTAAGAAGGTAACATTTTTTTATTGTTTTTATTTATTTTTTTTTATCAAAAGTTGAATAATAATGAATTTTACAAAATTATAATTTACTTGTATTTTTTTTGGGGGGTTGATAATATTTTAAGAGTTACTGATTTAACTCGTATTTATACACACTCTGGTCTGTACAATGAAGGAGCACTGTATGTGACCCGCTATACGCTTTCTAAGTTTCTCAAAAACGCCAATAGATAGTGTAAATATGCACCTCTTATACTGGTCAATTACCCTCTCCTCTTTAAAATTGTACTTAAAATTTGAGCTGTGTTTATCCATAATAGTAGGAAGCGTCGGTGTGCGGCAGGTTTCCTCGCCGCATGAATTTCACTATTAAACAAAGCTGATTTGAAACATTCACACAACTTTCTCTAACTTGAGTTTTCAAAATTGTAACTGGACAAATTTTATAGTTAGTATACCAAATTTAATGAAATTCATCGATGTTTTTATGGAGAAAATCGTGAAAACTGAAAGAAAACTATTCAGTAAAAAAACGTACTTCCGGTTTACTAATTTTCTTGGAACACGAGAATTTTGGCAATCAATTTATATTTCTAATTAATTTCTATTTAGATGGTAGTATAATCAACTAAGATAGCAGTTTAGAAGCAAACATAACCTCCCCACAAACACCTCTACCCCAAAAGCCCCCCCCCCTTAAATGAGTTTACCCAGAGAAATGTTTCAAATAAAAGTTGCAGCTCTTTATTATGTGTAATTCACGTACATAGTTTAAAAGGAAAATCTTTGGAGCCGTTTTAGGGAAAATAATAGAAAACTGGAAAATATTTTTCAGAAAAAACGCATATCCGGTCATATGATTTTTCTTCAAACTCGGAATTTCAACAACATATTTAATTTTAATTAATATTATTTAGATGATAGAATTGTGTAATAAATTGAAATAGCACTTTAGAGGACAACCTAACTCCATCCTTTCCCCAAAAAGGCCCTTAAATGCATTTTTCCGGAGAAATGTTTCAAATAAATGTTGTAGATCTTTGTGTGTGTGTGTGTGTGTGTGTGTAGTTGATATAAGAAGTTTAAAAAAAAAATCCCAAAAAAGTGAAAAAAAAAAAATTTAGTAAAGTGGTACTTCCGGTTGAGGAATTTTGACAGATGACCCACAGTCGGATCCCATGGTGATACCCAAATGGAATATCAAGTTTGAACTTTCTGCGATTGTTCTTTTTTGCGACACGCTGTTTACATACACCCAGACAGACCATTTTCTAAAAACCATTTTTTTTTTAAACTCAGGGGACCTCAAAACGGATATTTCCGGTGAAAACTCAATATAGAAAATTTGACACGATTACAATACTTTCTCTTACTTAGGATAAGAGAAAGTAAAAATTGTAGTTTAGTCCAAAACTATATTCGCCCGCTATTTCGCAGATCGTCTTGCCATACTTAACACTGTTGTTAATTTCTCTTCGTGATAGATCTCGCCCACTACCTACATCTTCGCCTGCTAAGGGAGACAGGTTGTGAGCGAGGTAATTTACAATCCTTAAATTCCTTCGCCCAGAGTCACATCCTGACGAATAATTGCGAACCAATAGATATTTTATTATAAAGAAATATAATAAACCTTCATTAAACTATTCTAATCGATAGAACCTAGTTTTGTAACTACTCCTTAACCTAAAAGGGTTGCGCTGAACATTTCGTTCGTACTAGGTCGATTCGTGAAGCCCGCTACATTTTGTTTGGCGGTCAGGGCTAAATAAACGCACATAACAGATGATGTTTTTTTTCATTTTGAAAAGTTATATTTTTATTGTGTTATTTTAAGAATGTGTATCTTAATAAATTTTATTTCTTTTATTGTCATTTTATCAACTCCCAGCTCAAGGTGTTTAATACCTTGAACTTGATATAAATAAATAATTTTTATTTTTTGCCTTCCATTTAACAAGTTAATATATTTTTATTATTGTCATTTTTCCATTTCCTGTATGTTATAATATTGTAATTTTATTGTTTGTTATAAAAAATTAATATATGTAAATTACTTGTAGAGCATTTGGTTAATAAAATAAAATCCTTCTTGATTAGAGTTACATCTGAGAGAAAATTGAAACAAAAAAAAAAAATTTAAACATTTTACTGGTTCTTTTAAGTCACTTAAATTTTTCCCACGTTAAATTTAATCTTTTCTCATTGTGTATTATGTGGGGCCGGTGGGATAACCGTTGAAACGCGACAATTTCTGAAGAAATGGCCAGTTCACTTCTCTCTAAGAGTTTCTTTCATTAATAAGGAAAAGTCAAGGAATTAATTATTAATTTAATATGCCTTAAAAAAATATTGTATGTATATCTATAAAAAATAGATTGCTATCTCCATTTATTAAAAGAAACAAATTAATTTTGTTAATGATAAGAATTATAATTGTGCCAGACAAAAAAAAAAAAATATTTTGTATTAGATTAAACAAAACAAAAAATTATCTATTTGGAGGTTGAATTCTTAACCTCACAGAGAATTTAGTCAATAAACAAAACAAGTTTATCTGTAAAATTGAATTTTCATGGAATTAAGTTTAATGAAAACTTCGTTGTTTAAATATTTTCACAATTTTTGAATACATAAACTGTAAATAATATCTTTTCCCGGGTTATAATTAATTTATGTATTTATAAGAAGTCCTCACGTGTTGGTCTAGTGGTTAGATCACTCGCCTTTCGTGCGAGAATTCAGGGTTCGATTGTCGTTAGGGCGAATTCGGTGTTCACCCAGCATCCTGATAAGCTATACAGTTAGAAGCTAGCGCCCTAGGTAGCGAAGGCAGGAACTAAATGGCGTGGGAATTGTGGCGTGTTTATCACGCTATTCAAATCGTCGTCTGGCAAGCTTGGCCCTTCATGGGCTGTTGTGCCATAGCGTTATTTATAAGAAACAATCACGTATGAGAAATCTTGCGCTCGTTGCTTTTTTGTCCTAAAAATAATGTACTTTGTATACATTCAGTATCTTTAACAGTTGGAATATTGTCTGAAATTAAAATAATATTTAAAGGAAGAATGCAATATATAAAAAAAAAACAATCTGGTGTGAAACACTCACACAACTTTCTCTTACTCCAGTACTCAAAATTATAATTGACAAATTTTATAGTTAGTGTACCAAATTTAATGAAATTCGTCGAAAAGTGAAAACACTGTCCAGTAAAACTGTCCGGTTTACTAATTTCCTTGAAACTCGGAATTTGGTCATATATTAATTTCTAGTTATTTCAATTTGGATGACAGAATTGTATAATCAACTGTGATAGCATTTTAAAGAAAAACATAACCCCCCTCCCCCAAAAGTCCCCTTAAATGAATTTATCAGGGGAAAAGTTACAAATAAAAGTTGTAGCTCTTTATATGTATAGTTAACAACGCTGGTTTAAAGAAAATCGTTGGAGCCATTTTCGAGAAAATACCAGAAAACTGAAAATTATATTTCAGTAAAAACGCACTTCCGGTTATCTATTTTTTTTCAAACTCGGAATTTCAACAACATATTTAATTCTAATTAACATTATTTAGATGACAGAATTGTCTAATATACTGAAACAGCAGTTAAGATGAAAACCTAACCCCACCCCTCCCCCAGAAGTGCCCTTAAATGAATTTTCCTGGAGAAATGTTTCAAATAAAAGTTGTAGCTCTTTGTATGTGTAGTTGATATAGGAAGTTTAAAGAAAATCTTCGGAGCCATTTTTGAGAAAATTGCAAAAACGTAAAAAAAACAACTAGTAAAGTGGTACTTCCGGTTGAGGAATATTGACACATAACGCACCGGTCAGATCCCAATGGTGATACCTAAACGTAATATCAAGTTTGAACTTTCTACGATTTTTCGTTTTTGAGCTATGCTGTTCACATACATACCCACACACAGACACACACACACCACACACATACAGACCATTCGCTAAAAACCACTTTTTTTGGACTCAGGGGACCTCAAAACGGATATTTCCGGTGAAAACTCGATATCGAAAATTTTGACACGATTACAATACTTCCTCTTACTAGGAGTAAGAGAAAGTAATAATAATAAAGGTTAATTAATTATGTATAAAAAATAATATTGTTGATTAAGAGTTTCCTTCAAAACAATGTTATAGTTATCAATTTAAAATTAATAGTTTCAAGAGTATTTGTCCGGTGTTGTTTCCATTTAAATTGCAAGGACCTTAATTAACTTTTCCGATTTATTAAATGAAGTAGGATGTAATTTTTGATGTCAAATATCCTTCGAATTGTGATATTATTTAATTTTAAACGAATTCTATCATTAACGTCGATCTTTCCCGATGTACCCAAGTGTCTAACTAAGTTTACTAATGAATTTCAAGCGAAGTTATTAGATTTTGTAAGAAATTCAGACATCAGCTGAGGTTGACAGTGAAGAAGTTCCTTTTGTAGCTACCTACTGCATCTGTTACAATTTTAAATTGCTAAAATCACCGAATTTGAAATTATTACTTCTAATAGAAGCTCCCAGTGATGTCAACCTCTTCAAATTCAAAATTTTAACAACATATTTAATTCTAATTGATATTATTTGCAAAAATCAATTGCAAAACAATGTACTTCTGTACTGTACAAATTTAAAACTCGGGAAAAAAAACAAAAAACTTAATAATAATTAAAAGAGTATAAACCTAATCGAATAGAACATAATTTCTTTTATATGGATATTTTACTGACATGAATTATGTCATTTTAATTAAAATTAAATAATTTATGAAATTAATTAATTTTTCCTCTTCATATCTTTTTCTTCCCCATCATCTATATGATATTATTTAAATGATAATAGATTATAATAAGGGAAGGGAATAGCTAAGTGGTTAGCGTACTGGACTCCCACGCGGAGGACCCGGGTTCGAGTGGGAGCTACCCTTAGATTTTTTCTACCCAGGAGTGTCTACAGCTCACTGTCCAGTGATGGACAGTGTTGTCTGAAACGAGAGAACACTGTCCGGAGGCCGGCAGTGAACTGAGAAGACTCCATGCACCAATGACTATAGTTAGTTGACGCGCCTTAAATTAAAAAAAAATTTTAATAAACTATAATAGCACATTAGAGGAACCCAGCCCGCCTCACAAAAACCATCTTAAATGAATTATCCCGCTGAAATGTTTCAAATAAAAAGTTATAGCTCATTGGATTTGTAGTCGATTTATTAGGTTTAAAGAAAATGGTTGGTCTAGGAGAGGCTAGCGCACTCGCCTCTTGTGCGAGAATTCAAGGTTCGATTCCCGTGAGGGCAAAGTCGGTGTTGACCCAGCATCGTGATAAAAATGGGAAGCTACAGTTAGTAGCGCCCTAGGTAGCGAAGGCCGGAACTAAACGGCTTGGGAATTGCGGCGTGTTTACTACCGCTATTCAAATCGCCGACTGGCAATCTTTGGCCCTTCATGGGCGCCATAGGTTTTTTTATTAAAAAAAAATTTTTTTGAACCTGTTTACAAAAAAATCTCAGAAAACTAGAAAAAGTGTTAAATAGAAATGCATTTCCGGTTAACTTTTTTTTTTTAAACTCGGAATAATGGCAGCCTATTTAAATCCAATTTAGATTATTTAGATGTTACAGTTATTTAATGAAAAAATCATACCCGACCTTTCCACCAAAAGCTCTCTTAAATGAATTTTTTCCCAGAGAAATGTTTCAAATAAAAGTTGTAGCTTCAGAGATATATTCCGTGATAGCCTGCTGCTTTTTGTAATCATTGACCAGTTTCGGGAGTTCGCCCATCGTTTTGGACGTTTTTGCCAGAATATTGTGATAAAATCCCACACCATGTAACAACTAATGGAGGATATCAACTAAATTTGCTTTGTGCAAGACTATGTTATCACACTGCTTTGGCAAAAACATCCTGAAGATGGGCGAACGTCCGAAACCAATTGATGACCTCAAAAAGATGCAGGCTATCACAGAAAATATCTCTAGATACTTTCCAGCTCAGCGGAAAAGATTGTAGCTCTATATTTGCGAAGTAAATATATAATGTTTAAAGAAAATCATTGGAGCCGTTTTCCGAGCAAATGGCCAAACATTTATTCAGTAAAGTGGTACTTCCATGGGTCGAGGAATTTTGACAGGTAGGTTCTTGTCGGATTCCATGAAGATATCCAAATGGAATGACAAGTAAGAACTATTGCGCTTTAGGTCAACTGCTAACGCTTTACTCCGCTATGCTAGTCCGGCTTAACGTGAATCAATTTGTTAATATAAATGATTTTTAATTTCTAACCTTGATAAAGTACAATGCTTTAACTATTTCCTCTATTAATTTTAATTAGAATTAACATAGTTAATTTCTAAAAAAAGTTAATTAACAAGAATAATATGTTTACATATTTATGAGGGGGAAAAAACGGTGAATGCGTGTTGTAATATAACTCAATTAGGAAACTAAGTGTTCATTTTGTGGCACTATTACACTCACTGTAATAGCCCCCGGACTGTGATATGAAAATTAATGAGTTTATTAGCTTTTAATTTTGGACAAATAGGGTAATTTACCGGTTTGTTTATAAATTTCACTTTAATTTATGACGCTTAGTAGAAAATAGGCAATAATAAATTCCGTCAATGAATTAATATCCTAATCTTGTAAATAATTCACTTGACTATTTAGTGGAATTATCGATTTACAAAAAAAAAAAATCTGGTGTGAAACACTCACACAACTTTCTCTTACTCCAGTACTCAAAATTATAATTGACAAATTTTATAGTTAGTGTACCAAATTTAATGAAATTCGTCGAAAAGTGAAAACACTGTCCAGTAAAACTGTCCGGTTTACTAATTTCCTTGAAACTCGGAATTTGGGTCATATATTAATTTCTAGTTATTTCAATTTGGATGACAGAATTGTATAATCAACTGTGATAGCATTTTAAAGAAAAACATAACCCCCCTCCCCCAAAAGTCCCCTTAAATGAATTTATCAGGGGAAAAGTTTCAATAAAAGTTGTAGCTCTTTATATGTATAGTTAACAACACTGGTTTAAAGAAAATCGTTGGAGCCATTTTCGAGAAAATACCAGAAAACTGAAAATTATATTTCATAAAAAGCACTTCGGTTACTATTTTTTTCAAACTCGGAATTTCAACAACATATTTAATTCTAATTAACATTATTTAGATGACAGATTGTCTAATACTGAAATAGCACTTTAGATGAAACCTAACCCCACCCCTCCCCCAGAAGTGCCTTAAATGAATTTTCCTGGAGAAATGTTTCAAATAAAGTTGTAGGTCTTTGTATGTGTAGTTGATATAGCAAGTTTAAAGAAAATCTTCGGAGCCTTTTTGAGAAAATTGTAAAAACGTAAAAAAACAACTAGTAAAGTGGTACTTCCGGTTGAGGAATATTGACCATAACGCACCGTCAGATTCCATGGTGATACCTAAACGTAATATCAAGTTTGAACTTTCTACGATTTTTCGTTTTTTTTGAGCTATGCTGTTCACATACATACACACACACAGACACACACAGACCATTCACTAAAAACCACTTTTTTGGACTCAGGGGACCTCAAAACGGATATTTCCGGTGAAAACTCGATATCGAAAATTTGACACGATTACAATACTTCCTCTTACTAGGAGTAAGAGAAAGTAATATACATGTAATTATCTTACTCATTTAGGTAATTATATATTTCTTTATTTGAGTTTTTATTAGTAAATAAACTCAAATAAATAATTGATTAAAATTATTTCTAGTGTCAGAAATATTAAACTATTATAGTTTAAAATTTAATTCGGCATTTTGAATTCTAAACTGAGTAAACTTTTTTTTTGTAATTTTTTTTTATTCCATTAAGATAAGATATAAAAGTAAATATTGCAGTAATTGTCTAGTGTTGCACAAGGCAAGTTATTAGATTTTGAAGGCTGGCCAAGTTTATAGACCTAAAATTTAATCGACATAAATAAAAATGTTCTCTTTATTAATGTGTCTTTTAGCTGTTATAGGCACTTTGTTAAGTTTTCAAATCTGGCCTAATAGCAAAAGAAAGTTAAAATACTCTTTTATGTTGGACTAGAATAACAAAATTATAAAGAATAGTCTAACTCAGGCAAGAAATAGCTAAGTGGTTAGCGTACTGGACTCCTACGTGGAGGACCAGGTTCGAGTCTAGCTATGCTACTCTTAGATTTTTTCTTCCTAGGAACCTCTACAGCTCACTGACCGGAGGCCGGCAGTGCACTGAGAAGGCTCCATGCACCAATGACTATAGATGTTGACGCGCCTAAAATTAAAAAAAAAAAAAAATAGTTTAACTGCGTTATTCAGGCTCTTTACCGCATTTTGGGTACCAGGGCATGTGGGCGTGGAAGGAATGAGATGGTTGGCGAACTGGCAAGAAAAGGCGCTACATCCCTCTTTTCGCGGCCTGAATCCTTTTGCGGAATCAGCGACCAGTCTCTTTCAGAGAACCCTTCTCCCAGGGCTGTGGCAAACCAAGATCTGCTTGTGAAGTTATAACCGCAAAAGATCTGAAGCATGCATCAATCTAAGTAAAAAAAAAAGCTTCGCATGCTTACGGGTTTTCTCACGGGGCATTGTAGGCTCAGGGGACACCTGAAGCACCTGGGCTTAGAATATGAGACCATTTGCAGATGTTGTGGAGAGATGGAGGAAACTCCAATACATCTCTTAACAGACTGCGATGCTATCATTCAAAGGCAGAAGTGGAGAAGGACATGACCTCTCTAGAACTTTTCAAGACTCTGAGATTTCTCAGAAATCTCAACTTGGAAGGGGTGCTATAGGTGAGTAGGCCTCACCTATGGCAGGAGACAATTAGCACAATACTCCATGAAGGTCGTACTGCACTGAACCCTCGTGGAAATAAAATATTCGGGCTCTTATTTAAGCCAATGTCAACACTCGCATAGGATTGTTTCTTTCGTCTAATATTTGAATTCATGGCAAGTGGATAACCGGATCCTTCAGCGAGGACAAAAAAGGTCATTACCCGTCATATTGTGTCCTTATTGAAAAAAGGTCTTAAAAAGGTAAGCCATTGTGAATGTGGAAGAACATCCGAATACCATACAACTCAAACAATTTTTTGAAGCTAATCAGTTTTTATGACCGATTGATACGTAACTTGTGCACCCATAGTAGCTTGAACACCGCACCGTCCACAACCGCTTACACGCCTCCAAGGAACATTCCTTTTACTTTAGCACAGATTGCAAGAGAGCTTTTCAAAAAATTAAAGATTGCAGAGCATCAGACCATGTTCTAGCATATTGCACAAATCAGGTTAGATGCAAACTTTTATTCTATTCTGAATTTAATTGTGTTTTTTTTTTGCTGAGAGATGACTGTCATTTCTCAGCAATACTGTGCAAGCTTAGCTGGCAATTGATCGAAATGTTTCGATCAGACCCAGATTCCAGATATGTTTGTTACAGCGATAAAGAATTCATTGATATTTAATTCAAAGTCTATATTTGGGTTCTTTTTAGCAGTTTTGAATTGTGTGCATATCCGCTATCTACCTAAAATTCATTGAGAAATGGCGTTTCTTATTTAAAAATAACGTAAAAATATTTGTAATACGAATTGTGAATCTTCTTCACAACGCGCTAACGACTCCATGTATCTGCATTTACCGTTCACCTCTCAAACATACCATGTACTATGCAACAGAGAGCACTTATCACACCTATTTGTACGATATGGTCGAATAGGCTATAAGTTTCAACCAAATTGTTAAGATTTTGTATAAATAAATGCCAAATTTGCCTTAACCCTACCACCTAGGAGTCTTCGAGTCTCAACGAACAAGCAAACGAAGTAACAACAGTTTTCAAATCTACATTCAAATAATAAGAATCTATAAACATGTTTCAAGAAATTTCAACAAGCTCAAGAGAAGTTCTTAACTAGTTAGCTAACAATTAACATCTAAACCCTAAAAAAACCCTATGGCGCAACAGCCCACGGTCCACGGGCCAAGGCTTGCCAGACGGCGATTTGAATAGGGGGATGAGTGGTAAGCACGCCGCAGTTCCCACGCCGTTTAGTTACAGCCTTCGCTACTTAGGGCGCTATTAACTGTAGCTTCCCACTTTTCATCACGATGCTGGGTCAACACCGACTTTGTCCTCGGGAATCGAATCCTTAATTCTCGCACGAAAGGCGAGTGCACTAGCCACTAGACCAACGCGTGAGGACAACATCTAAACGACCGTTACAATAAGTAGGAGTTTTGTTAAGGTAAAAACCATCAAGAATTCACTATTCGCCAATGCTATCATCCCGCTCATCGCTCGGCTAAAAACACTACTCTTTACCATCACTCCTTTCTAAGTATAAACGTTAAATATGAAATGGGATCCGTATCTTTAAAGATTTATAGGAATCGAAGAGCGAAGAAGCACACATTAAATGAATCAAAAGTTAGTTACTCCATACCTAGGCCAGACTAGGAAGGGAGAATTCGATTTTAAATATCTTTTATGTTGAACAAGAGTAAAAAGAGCGACAGCAGAACCGTTTTTTACGACAGTTTTTCAACAGTACATCCAGTCCAGCAACCTATCTACTCTCTTCTTATTACTCAACCAGTCTGTCTCTTTATTATTCTCTCGTTACCTAACTTCTTTTTAACTGTACAATCCTTGCAGTTTGTGTATTCTATTCATTATAGAATGTTCAGCGTATCATCTAGTTTATCATTCCTAAAATCCATTCTCTCTCCTTCTCACTTCCATTATAAATAAAATTTGTGAGTTAAAGAGTCATTAGTGCATATATTTTCTTTCTTCAATCACCAACATTTTCAGCTAGTATCACAATACTAGCTTAAAAAGCGCTATGAAACAATCACACGACTTACTCCGACAGAAATTAGATAAGCACCCATGGCAGTTAGGTTTACAATGTGTTTGTATTGTAGTCCAAAAGATAGCACCAAAACATTGAACAAAATCAAATTACATTTGAAATATAATGTAATAGATCCTCATAAACTCCCTAAAATCAATTTTCAAAAATTTGTTCGATCATAAATAGCTTTTCTTATAGAGAGGAAATAAATCAGAAAGTAAGTAAGTTAAGCAATGTTGAAGTATGTTCTTAATGTGTAAATCTCATTGAGACATTCCAAATATGTGTCAATGTTTAAGTAAGTAAGGAGACTATTACTTTGCTTACATGTTTAATTCGATTTGTGAACCTCCCATTTTTAAGAATCACGTGTTACCACCAATTCTCTATTAGGTTTGGATCTAGTGATTAACCTAAACATGGTAATTATTTTAAAACTTGTTTTAAAACCTAGATTTTTTTTCTAGCTACATGACACAGATTTCCATTTCTAAGTAAAGAAATTCGTTTATCTAAGGATGGCAGGGTCTTCATTACAAACCAAATATTTATTTGCTATTATTTCTAAATATCGAGTTATTTAACAAGAAGAATTTTCCTTATGAATAATTGTTCACAATTTAAGATACAGGCAGGGTTGCCTCTTACACTAATTAATACAATTTAATCAAGAGCATTGCTACAGAATGATTTTAAAGGATAGAATACTAGAAAATTTTATAAAGGACTTGAAGAAATCAAAGCTGGTTTTAATCCAGTGGTTAGTTTCTGCTATGATGAAAAAACGAAATTCTTCTGGGAGAAAAACAAAAGATCGATAGACTCGATACTTTGAAAAATTGTTGAACACAGGTATGAATAGGCTATAAGTTTCAACCAAATTGTTAAGATTTTGTATAAATAAATGCCAAATTTGCCTTAACCCTACCACCTAGGAGTCTTCGAGTCTCAACAAACAAGCAAACGAAGTAACAACAGTTTTCAAATCGACATTCAAATAATAAGAATACAATTCCATACAATTAGGGAATATGGAAGATACGCTTATGTCAGGCAGTGGTGGTAGAAGTAAAATAAGGATATCGCAGAGAGTGGAAGGAGAGGACGTAGAAGAACCACCCAAATTGGAAGAAGTAATAGAGGCTATTTCCAACCTTAAGAATAACAAGGCTGCAGGTAAAGATGGTATTCAGGCTGAGCTCATTATATATGCGGGTCGGGAACTGTGTCGCCTGGTATGGGATGTATGAATGAAGGAAGGAAGAAATGCCTGAAGGATGGTCGACAGCCGTGTTGTATCTCATCTATAAAAAAAATGGAAGCAAATTGCTTTGTGAGAATTACAGAGGGATTGCCCTGTTGGATACAATTTTTACATGGTGTTTACCGAGGTCATGATGATTGGAAGGAGTGGAACGGGATTTGAGAGACATGGGAGTTAGGAGATGGCCTAGATTGGTCCAGGACAGGGCGGAGTGGGTAGATGTGATTGAGAAGGCCAAGATCCCTCAAGGATTTTTCTTGCAACAACGTTACAATATTTAGTTGAGGTGGCCATAAACGTGATGGTAGGGATTTTACTTGTATACCTGAACGGCCTTATGTGAACCGTCAAAACCAAGAAAGCTTGCGCAAATTTAAATGTTAACTAACAAACAGACCTCCAATATCCCTCTAAAAACCATTTTTTGGGGGGCGGGGAAAATGTTACAAATACGTTTCTATCTGTACAGCAAGCATTCCAAGTTTAAAGAAAATCTTTGTAACCATTTTCGAAAAAAATTACGAAAAGAACTTAAAAAAAAACATTCTCTTAAAATCGCACTTCCGGTTAATCGATTTTCTTCAAATTTGGCATTTTACTCATGCTTCTAATATGTATTAATATTATGTAGATGGGAAAAACCTTATATTGTACTGAAAATCAATTTTAGCGGAAAAGGTGATAGATATATTTAAGTGTGTAGATATCATAGTAAGCATAGAAAATCCATTGGAGCCGTTTTCCATTGGAGAAAATTACGAATAACTGAACGAAAAAAAAGAAACATTCAGTAAAGTCACATTTGAGGTTGATTGATGGATTTTGTTAGAAATCTTCATGTCTGATGCCTAAATTCTTCATGGTAGTGCCTAAATGGAATATGTACTAAGTCTGAGCTTTCAGCGACTTTTCATTTTTTTTTTATAGATATTCTGTTATTGTTAATATTATGCCGGGTGCCTGATGGCGTGGGACCTAAGCTTATGTGGCTTTTATCCCCCCCCCCTGATGCCACCCATATTCCTTTAATTAATCTCCCCCGGTAGCTTACCCAGTGCAGTCTACAATATCCGACAAGATTTATGACTCCTTCGCAGTTGACAAATGGGACTTCCCTGTATATTATTATTATTATCCAACCTCGGGTGGGCTATATCCCGGCACTGCAGCCAACAGAGGCTTATTGTGCCACCCCCGATAGTTCCTAGTAGACAAACCCTCCCTCCCTAAGGAGTTTGAGGACCTTCACCACCAGGTCATTTTGAGCTACTATCTCCTCAGGTCGCGAAGTACCAAAGGTTTCATACCTCGATTTGATTATTGCAACGCAATCGAACAACAGGTGGGAGGCCGTTTCCTCCTCTTCCTGACATAGTCTGCACAAGGGTTCCGCTCGAATGAGTCCTACCTTGTACAGATGTTTCCTGAACCTACCATGACCCGTAAATAGTCCCGTCACCAGAGAAATCTGGCTCCTACTCAGACTAAGAGTCATTTGGATTCTTTGTTTACACAGTCCTGGCATCATACTTTTACTGTGTATAACACCCGGGCTTCTCCTCCAGAGCTCTTCATGCTTACTGCGACCCCACTCTCTAATCGCTGCACGAATTGCTCCGCCAGTTATTCCCAGGACCGGCTCTGGACCAATGAACGCAGTGTTGGCCCCGTTCCTGGCCAGTTGATCAGCTGTCTCATCCCCTGCATGTCCAGGCACCCACAACAGCTGTACCTTGTTGTGCCTGGAGAGTCTCGACAATGCCTCTCGACATTCCTTCACCAGGGATGAGGTAGTTCTGTAAGCCTCTAGGGCTTTCAGTGCAGCCTGACTGTCCGAGCAAATGCGAATGACCTTGCCCCTTGGGGCTCTACGCAGATTCTCCTCGGCACAGACCTTAATGGCAAACACTTCAGCCTGGACTATAGTGGCCTCATTTCGTATACTCCTGCTCCAGTCCCACACTCCATCCTAGAACCATCTGTGAACCCCTCCCTATGTTAAACAAGTGTGTCCAGTCACTACCCCCACCAAGGTCCTCAGACCTTCCTACTGAGGAACAGGAGATACTCCGAAATTCCCTGTTTACTTACTTTTATAAATCTTTTAGCTTGGAGGCACCCCTGCGTGTCCCCCCCTCAGCATTTCTCCAAGACTCTCATCTCCCAAAGTCTAATCTGTTTGTCACGAAACTTCTTTTTGACGGTAAGGGCTGGTTCAGGACCACAAAATGTTAATGATGATCCCTCCCTAGCTAATTGATCCACCCTTTCATTGCCCTCTATTCCCGCATGTCCGGGTATCCAATAGAGACGCAACTCTTACCCCTCCGAGCCAAAGCATTAAGCCTTCTCCTACATTCTCCCACTAGTTTCGAACTCCACCATGGCTTACTCAAAGCCCTTAGTGCGGCCTGACTATCAGAGAAAATCCGCATCTCTTTGATCTCTCCCTTCCACTCCCCCCACAAGGCGGCAGCATTCAATAATGCCCACCACCTCGGACTGGAAGAAAGTGGCCAAACATATTCTGCTATTCTGTTAACACCACACTCAAAGACACGAATACACACAGACTATTTGCTAAGAAACTTTTTTTCGTAGTCAGAAAAACATGTTGTATTTCGGTGAAAATCTGGCACGACTACAATACTTCCTCTTACTAGAAGTAAAAATCTGGTGTGAAATATTGACACGAAACTGCTCTTACTTCAATTAATACAATTTAATTAAAAAAAAAAAAAAAAAAAAAAAATGTGCATTAAAATTGCAATACTATATGGGTAAGTTTAGATGGGCTGGGTACAAAAAAAAAGGTGGTAGGGATTTGTACCTGAGTGAACACTGTGGACGACTTCTGTTTCGAAACAGTTCAAATTTAAATCTAATTGAGGGGCCCCCAAAACTACTCTGAAATAATTTTTTTTTTTTTTAAATGTTTCAAATAAAAATGATGTGCGTTTATCTATGCAATGAGCATTTTAAAATTAAAGAAAATCGTTGTAATAATTTTTGAGAAAAACACCATTATATCTCAAAAATTCCTATTCTGTAAAGACGCACTTGTGGTTGATGAAGGATTTTGACCGAAACTTTCATGTCCATATGCTGTGGTAGTATCTAAATGGAATACCAAGTTTGAGCTTCCTTCGATTTTCACGTTTGCAGTATCGCGATCGTACCACATTTCCGAAATTGAGTTTTCACCGGAAATACTTGTTTTGGGATCCTCTGAATATGAAAAAAAAAGAAAGTTTTTTAGCGAAAGATCTGCTTATGAGTGTGTGTGTGTCTGTGAACCACATCGAAAATTTGACACGATCAAAAATTTTCATCTTATCACGGAGTAAGAAAAAATTGAATATCTTAAAGAAATCCAACAATTATTAATTTTTAATTTCAATTCATAGAAAAATAGTGCATTGTTATATTACTACTTCAAACAATAAATTACTCATAATAAAAATATTTAAATTATCTGAAAGACTTAATTTGTAAATTCTAGTAATTTGAATCTGTTTTTACTTTCTCTTACTCATAGTAAGAGGAAGTATTGTAATCTTGTCAAATTTTCGATATCAAGTTTTCACCGGAAATATCCGTTTTTAAGGTCCCCTGAGTACAAAAAAAGTGGTTTTTAGCAAATGGTCTGTGTGTGTATGTATGTGAAGAGCTCAAAAACCAAAAAAAAACGTCGAAAGTTGAAAATCGATATTCCGTTTAGGTATCACCATGGGATCTGACAGTACGTTATCTGTCAAGTACCACTTTACTAGTTTTTTTTATTTTTACGTTTTTGCAATTTTCTCAATGAATAGCTGCGCCGATTTTCTTAAAACTTGGTATATCAACTACATGTACAAAGAGCTACAACTTTTATTTGTAACATTTCTCCGGGGTGATGGATGCAAGAAACTTAGAAATATATTAATTAATAAATAAATCAAAAATATCTAGATATATGACTTTCTTTTGCAAAAGGACAAGCCAGGTATATGGAAACAGTTACTGGAAAAATTTAAGAACAATTATGGCATTGTACTACCCCTTCTTCTCACAGGGGAGGAATTGAAGGAACAAAGAGAAGAGATTGTTTTAAAGACAGACTTGTTCTAAATATCAAGGTGGAAACATCGGAACACTACTTCAGGAATCGCTCTCTAAATATCTGTGCCAGTTTCACAATAAATTAAATAAGTTTATAATATCAAATAAGTTGTAGTTATTATTTTAACAGAATATATTAATTGTTAACAGTGGAGATTTCTTGATTATTACTAATACTTCATTCTCTTTTAAACTTGCATACAGGGGTTACAGCTTCCTCTAAATTGCTATCATTTGTGTGTCCCCCGTGATGATGGTACAATTTTATCCTCCAAACAAAATTATTTAGAAATAAATAGATGGCCAAAATTCCGAGTTTTTAAGAAATATAGTAAACCGGAAGAGCGCTTTTACTGAACAGTTTTTTTTTTAATTTTCGACAAATTTCGTTAAATTTCGTACACAAACTATAACATTTGTCAATTATAATTTTGAGAACAGGAGTAAGAGAATGTTGTGTGAGTGTTTTACACGAGGGTTTTTTTGAATTAATATGGTGCCTAACACTAGGTGTTTATCTAGATTGATTAAACTGTGCTCCATTGTGCCTATATATTAGCGTGACTGTAATGAGCAATCACCTGCAAAACATTACTCACCTCAGACTCCTGTATTTTAATGAATATTTAAACCTAAACAAAGAAACAAAAATAAAAATATTGAAAAAAAAGACTTCAAAAATCAATGCCTAAAATTATTTTAAACATCTATAGGTAAAGTCTACAGTTTTTTTTCTTCATCAAGTTCTTAGGCTTAAGAATAATTCCATCTCTTTTATGAATAATCTGAAAACCTGAAAAGATATCATAGGGATGCAGCCTGTGACGCTAAAACTGTTTTTAAGATAAAAATAGAAAAAGCTAAAGCATTATATTTAAGTATAGATAACAAAAGTAGTATTAAAGAAAGTAGAATATTAAAACTGCGAATATATTGCTCATTAAAAAAAGGAAGAATAAATACTTAAGAAGCTATAAAGTTCCTACAAAGCGGGGAGTATAAATAAGTTCCATATTACCAAAATTAGAACGCTCTTAGCGTAGTGGCAAGCAATGAATATTCAATGATTTCAGAAATCTATTTGAGTAGGATCCAAAGAGAGGTATCCATTGCAGAGAAAGAGAGACAAAAATGAAAGGACCACTCTCTCGGACTAGAGTGGGAGAAACTGCTTAAATACAGCAACGGGAGATGTACGAGGGATGTATATATAGAGTTTCATACAGCAGTCACAACGTGTCATCTACCTTACACGTTACCTCTCTACCATTCCCTATTAATTTAATGTAAAGTCCAGGCAGTCAGTGTCACTTTTTTCATTATGCAGTTGTTCAGCCAAATATAGTTTTTTTTAATCTAAACCAAACCATTTTCTCTCCTTCATCATACCCATTATATTGTGAAATATGGAAAGAAAGATAACAAAACTGCTAATAATTTCCATTAGGAAAAAAAAAGGCCAAGGCTTGCCAGACGGCGATTTGTATGGGGAAGGCGTGTGGGAAGCACACCGTAGTTCCTTCGCCGTTTAATTTCCGGCCTTCGCTCCCTAGGGCGCTACCAACTGTAGCTTCCCACTTTTTTCACGATGCTGGGTAAACACCGATTTTGCCTTCGCGGGAATCAAAGTTTGAATTCTTGCACGAAGGCAAGTGCGGTAACCATTAGACCAACGCGTGAAGACTGCATTAGGAAAACATGAATATAATCTAATTTAATATTGATTAAAAAATATATCACACCCTTAAATTTTCTATTTTTTTGTATTTCTATACAAATCCAAAGAGAGGGATCTATTGCAGAGAAAGAGAGACAAAAATGCCGGGGCCACTCTCTCGGACTAGAGTGAGAGAAACTGCTTAAGTACTGCTACGGGAGATATACGAGGGATGTATATAGATAGTTTCATACAGCAGTCACAACGTGTCATCTACCTTACTCTTAACTCTCTACCATTCTCTGTTATTTTAGTGTAAAGTCCAGTCAGTCAGTATCACTTTTTTCATTATACAGTGTTCAGTCAAATGTAGTTTTTTAATCTAAACCAAACCATTTTCTCTACTTCATCATTCCTATTATACTATCAAATATGGAAAGAAAGATATCAAAACTGATAATATTTTGCATTAAAAAAAAAGATCAAGGCTTGCCAGACGGCGATTTGTAAGGGGGGGCGTGCGGTAAGCACACCGCAGTTCCCTCGCCGTTTAGTTCCGGCCTTCGCTACCTAAGGCGCTACCAACTGTAGCTTCCCACTTTTTTCACAATGCTGGGTAAACACCGATTTTGCTTTCACAGGAATCAAAGTTTGAATTCTTGCGCGAAGGCAAGTGTGCTAACCATTAGATCAACGCGTGAAGACTGCATTAGGAAAACACGCATATAATCTAATTTAATATTGATTAAAAAATATATCACACCCTTAAATTTTCTATTTTTTTTTTTGTATTTTCTACACTGAAAATATAAAAATTATCACTCAAAAGTGGTAAAAGAAATTATATCTTTTTACTTCTCTCTTACAAGAAAGAGAAAATAAAATAAAATAACGGATTTAGTCATTAATATTAATCCATTGATAAGACTTATTTATTTGGCAAGAGAATAATGCGCCATTTTTACACATTTGAGTTCAGGTTTGCCCACACAAATGCAAGTGGGTGTGACAATTGAACAAGAGTTTTATAAATGCACTTTATTCTCGTGTTAAATATTATCTATTTTTTTTTTTGCAACATTAAAAACTATTTAAAAAAGAGATATAAAAAGAGGTAAAATATGTACGGCAACCTGTAACAGAATGTTGTCAACTGAAAATGGAAGGTTACCTGTAGAAAAGTTGTAATACTCGTACGTTTACGATTAAAATTTAGCAAAATTACATTATGTTTTATGATTAAAGTTTACTGTTATATTGATTTTAAAATGTTTACAATAAATTTTTAACAACTTATACTTAACATTAATTTTATTAGAATCCGACCAAAATTTCTCGAACATTGGCAAGTGAAGGAACTACAACCGACTAAGGTCGAAAGTATAGAAAGTCGTCGTGTACATAAACGTTCAAAATACTATATACCGCTAGGAGGTTACATACACTAATACTATGAAAAAAATGCAATCTTTACAAAAGACATTTCTTTACTTAAAAAGAATTTTAATATAAAATACGAGGGTCATTCAATAAGTAACGAGACAAATCGCTGTAGCTCAAAAACGATTTATTTAATCAATACAAAACTTTGGCTACTTTTCAATATAGTCCCTAGCAACATTTATACACTTGTTCCATTGTTCTTCTAATTTGTGTATCCCTCTGGCATAAAATTATTTGGGTTGAACTCGAAGCCACTTTTGCACCAGATTTTTTTTAACTTCTTCATTGGGTTGAAAATGTTTCCCAGAGCCTCTTTAAGGGGGTCCAAACAAATGGAAGTCCGATGGGACGAGGTCGGAGCTGTAGAGAGGATGTGGAAGGAACTCACACCCCACTTTTTCAATTGTTTCTTGAATAACTCGTAAGTTGTCTTTGCAAACCATCTCGCACAGGTGTTATTGTACTGCAGCTTATTCTGAATAATGTTATGGATAGTTCCAACAATCGCGTGCTTCAGCTATCAGTTCAACAGTAATACGCCTGTTGCCCTGAATTAACGCGTTAATACGAGATTCGAGAGAACAAGTTGCATCTTCAACCAGTTTGTAAACGTTCGAACGGTTTAAACAATTATTCCCGTACATTTACAACATTCTTTCGTGGATATCACTATCTTTGATACCCTCTGCAACTAAAAATCTAATCACTGAGCGTTGTTCTTCCGAGGTACAATGCTCGAACGGACTCGCCATTGATAACTGAATATATTTGAGGTTATGTATACCAAATACTCTCAAACAGCTGATGAGAAACTAAGTACAAGGATGCCAATTGACGCACTGAACCTACTGTATTGATTAAACAAACTGTTTCTGGGCTACAGCAATTTGTCTCGTTACTTATTGAATGACCCTCGTAAATTAAAGCAAACAGGAATAAACACTAATCACCATTAGAATAGTAAATAAACAAGCAAATCTACCCAACCTTATCTCATATAATGCCTTAGCTTTGACTGTATTCTGCTTACAGCGTACACACTTAAATCTTCAAGTTATTTTTTGTCAACATCAAGGAAATTTTAGCTATTTCAGCCAATCCAAAAAAAATATGTTTAATTGAAAGTAGCAACATTTCATTAAATTTACTCTTTAGGGATTAAAAATAACTTTTTTTTGCAACCGTAATAATTACTAAATCAAAAGTAGTGTGTAAAGTTATACTTTTAATCACAAGTGACAAAAAGTAAAAGCATCCATTACTTTTTCTCACTAGTGAAGAAAAGAATATTATTCAACTTTATGTAGTCCGACATCTAGCGGTAATATGTAAAAACAAGATCGAAACAATTCCAGATACAGTGGATTTGAGGTTATATCAAATTGGGCAGGTTATAGATAGAAGGAGTATATGACTTGAATTATATTTTTATATAGGTATTTCATATATTTTTATATAACATATTTTTTCATATGTTTCCAAATTAAAATCAATTTGGCACATAAAAATTTAATATGCATCACGTCAGTAAATTTTTTTTACACTCTTGTTCAGTTGCCACAATCGTAGTCATCACATAACTTGAATGTAAAGATACATTACTTTACTCACGATGTGATAAATTACTAATAAATAAGTAAAGTAATGTCTATTTTTTCAAGCAGGCTTAATGATCCAACCGCCAAATTAGATGTTGTTGGCCGGGGGCGGAATCACGTATTTTACTATTAAAATTTGGATTATTAAACTTTGCTTCGAGGACTGAAAATGTTATAAATAACTATTTTTCCTCTTTTTTTATCACATTAGAATAATTATCACATTGTTCAACTGTTGAGAAAAATTTCTTTTTAAACACTTTTTATTATGTATAACATTTTTAATTAGGGAAGAAGCACTGAAGTCACCGCTCGCCCCAATCATACCCTTTGAATACATCTCACATCATCCCGGTAATCATTTAAAACCGCCAGAAATGAGTTCAGGGAAATCTTCGTACAATATTAACTTTTCCACGCCAATCTCCAGTAAATACCGCGAACTATACCGTGAATACTATGAATCCAATCAATAAAGTGGTATTTCCGTTTGAGGAATTTTGAAAGATAACTTCCTGTCGGATCCCAATGGGATACTCAAAAGGAATGCCCTATTTGATGTTTCTGCGATTTTAGGGTCTTTAAGCTTGGCCGTACACATAAATATACACAAACACAAACACACGTACACACAGACCATTCGTTAAAAAAACAAGTTTTTCGTACTTAGGTGACTCTAAAACATGTATTTCCTGTGAAACCCCGATTTCGAAAATTTGGGACGATCGTAATACTTTCCAATATAAAAGGAAGTATTAAAAAAAAAAAATCTGGTGTGAAACACTCACACAACTTCTCTTACTCCAGTTCTCAAAATGATAATTGACAAATTTTATAGTTTGTGTACCAAATTTATGAAATTCGTCGAAAACTGAAAAAACTGTTCTGCAAAAGCGCACTTCCGGTTTACTAATTTTCTTGAAACTCGGAATTTCAGCCATCTATTTATTTCTAACTAATTATGTTTGGATGATAGAATTGTATAATGAACTAGGATACCACTTTGATGAAAATCTAACCCCCCCTCCCCTAAAAGTGCTCTTAAAAGAAATTTCCCAGAGAAATGTTTTACATAAAAGTTGTAGATCTTTGCATGTTTAGTTTATATACGAAGTTTCAAAAAAATCGTCGGAGCCATTTTTGAGAAAATTGCGAAAAAGTGAATCAATCATTTAGTAAAGTGGTAAAGTAAACGCACTTCCGGTTATCCGATTTTTTTCAAACTCAGAATTTCAACAACATATTTAATTCTAATTAACATTATTTAGATGGCAGAATTGTCTAATAAACTGAAATAGCACTTTAGATGGAAACCTAACCCCACCCCTCCCCAAAAAGTGCCCTTCAATGCATTTTCCCGGAGAAATGTTTCTAATAAAAGTTGTAGCTCTTTGTATGTGTGGTTGATGTTTAAAGTTTAAAGAAAATCGTCGGAGCCATTTTTGAGAAATCGCAAAAAAGTAAAAAATCCAACTAGTAAAGTGGTACTTCCGGTTGAGGAATTTTTACAGATAACGTACAGTCAGATCCCATGGTGACCTCTAAACGGAATATCAAATTTCAACTTTCTACGATTTTTCGTTTTTGAGCTATGCTGTCCACATTCATACATACAAACACACGGACACACACACACACACACAGACCATTTGCTAAAAACCACTTTTTTGGACTCAGGAGACCTCAAAACGGATATTTCTGGTGAAAACTCGATATCGAAAATTTGACACGATTACAATACTTCCTCTTACTAGGAGTAAGAGAAAGTAAAAAAATAATAATAATAACAAATCGTTGACAAAAGACAAACAATAATTTTACTGTAATTTTGTATCCTAGAAAAGGGACGTTAAAAGGAAGAGGGACAAAATTTTATATCAGTATTTATGTAAATGAAGAACAGTATTAAATATAAAATATCCTGAGTCACTTTGAAAGCTTCCGATATTTGATACAAGTTATGGAATAAAAACAAGCAGAACAAATGGGTATCTATATCACAGAGGAACTTCATGTCGGACATGTCATATGCATATACTAGAAGTTTGACATACTACAACACTTCAACTAGTTTCAATTCCATTTATTTAAAGTAGACATTTTACAGCATAGTATAAAAGTTGATTAGAAATTTTGCTTAGAAATCATAACACATTTTTTTTAATAAAAATTAATACTTTAATCAAAATCTGGTGTGCACATGTCTTTCTCTAGCTGCAATTATCATAATTATAGAATAGAAAAGTAACTTTATTCTGGAACTGAAGAACCTTAAGATAATAAATATGAACAGATATGAAGAGAATAGCAAAAATAAAGTAGTGGTCCATTACTATGTCAATATAATAAAATGATAAATTTAATGTAATCCAATTGATCAATAAGAAATAATACAATAATAAATAGTATATTACACCTGATTAAAGAGGAAGTAAAAAAATACATAATTAAAAAATAAAAAAACAATGAATAAATGAATTAATTATAATTAATAAATTAATAAAAAATAAAAATAATTAAAATAAAATAAATAAATCACTAAATGAAAAGAAAATGAATCTGACCCGACAAGGGACTTCTGTGGGATCACACGGACAGTAAGGTGAATCTATAATATGAAATCTATAAAGATAGTGTCTTCTTGGACCATATCCTGTTAATGATTTGGGTTAACCGGTAATTGATTTTTGGATTTAGTTTCTGTCTTATATGAATGTGTGCGATAAATTTCTTTGTAAAATTCCCTTCTTGTGAATTTTGCCACTTCATTTCCCACTCTTTAAAGCTTCTTTTCTCTAGTTCACTTTTGATGTACGACTTTGGAAACTTATTGTAGGACGGTGTTAATTGCATAGCCTTAGCTCCTTCCTTAGCAAGACGATCAGCTTCTTCATTTCCTGAAAATCCAGCATGTGATTTTATCCATTCTAATCCAATCCTTATTTCTTTTGCTTCCAGATCATCTATTTTTCTGCGGATACTTTCAATTAGAGGAGCATGAACCTTATAATTGCTTAAGCTGCCCAGTGTAATATGGCTGTCTGTGTAAATCCTTACATTTCTTGAGAAACCTGAACTGTTGTTTTGAATCCATTCCAAACTCTTGCTAATTGCTAAGGCCTCGGCTTGATTATTGGAACACTTATTGTCCAATCGGAATATTTCTTCATGAATTTTATTGTTCTCAAAATAGACTACGAAGGCACAACCTACGTTGCCATCTATGTAGATATCAAGACTCGCATTGCCATCAGTTTCCACCAAACTTTTAATTGATTTAAATTTTGTTGGGTGCATCCAGTCGGAATGGGGTACATCCTGATCAAAGTTTTGAAAACCACTCATGTTAGAGATATGCCCTTTCATCACCATATAAAGATCACATACTTCTCTTGCTTTAATTGAGATAGGTGTTATGCCTGCCACTATACATGAAGCCTCCTCATAGGATATTGTTCTGTACTCTTTAATCATTCTGATAGCCATCAGACGTTGGCACCTTTCAATCTTTATAAGGTTTTTGTTTTTCTTCAAATCTTTAATCCAAATAGGAATCGCATAATGCGCTGTCGTAAATAATTTTTAATGCAGAATATCCAAGGGACTGTTTCGTATGGCTGTCAACCCGATATCTGACTTCCACAACAAATTACTGTCCGACAAGGGACTGTATTCCTTAGAAAAGAAATAAACTAATCTTGAATACAGGGAAGGAAAATATATGACGAAGGCAGGAGGGAGGGAGGGAGGGAGGAGCGGTGCGAGAGATGAAGAAGCGGTCAAACGTAGCTGCCTTGTGGGTTGTAGGGTAAAGATCAGACGTACGGGCTTGAATTGAGGACTTAAAGGATAGAACCGGTATATTAAGGAGGCTTTTTGGTAGATATATGTTCTGGAAAAGAAAGGTACCAAAAAGTAGAGTCGACGGTTTGAAGGATTTAACCATTTTTAACTCGGCATATCAGTGAGATATGTGAACGTCTCCGGGTATATCAAGAACAAATCTATTAAAACAATTCATAAGACGCTTTAATCTACTCCTCGAGTTCACAGGTAAGCCTTCCATAAACAAAATTAACTAAGTACCAAAACTATCACTTAATTTTCATACATGATGGAAAAACTTACTAAAGCAAAATTTAATATCAATTTATTAACGTCATTAAGTAAAAGTAAAAATATTTAAAGCTATTTCTCGGACAGTAATTTGTTGTGGAAGTCAGATATCGGGTTAACAGCCATACGAAACAGTGAAAAAGTTATTATATTCATTTAAAAAAAAAAAAAATATTAACGATGCCAATGAATACTTCCTCATATATATAATTTATAATGATGAAACATACCTAATGCCGATTTTTCTGTTTACTCTCAAAACTCACTTTGTTTATATTCTAAAAGTAATGAGGCTACCATTTGGGCGGATCCCCAAGTTAATGACGCTTGAAACCATCAAAAGAAAGGTATTTTGGTTTAAAGATTGGGCTAACCTGATTGCAAAGTAGGTTATTAAATATAGACAAATTAGATGAATGGGAGTTACGGTATAGAAAAGGCAATCTTAAAAAGTCGAAGAAAGTTTAAGAAGTGAGACATTATTATGAATTAAACAAAGTTAACACCATAATATATGTTGAATATGTGGGTTGGTCAGCATGCTGGGATAACATCTCTGGTATTTTATCCGTCGTAGCATGCATATTCCTTTTTGTTCCTGACCGGTTTTTGGATTTTCATCCATGGTCAGGGCAAATTCACCAAGTTCATGTAGAGAGTTCATTTCAACGCAATGTTTCTGTTACATTCACACTTGTTGGACTAAGTGTTCACTTGAAGTGAATTCTCTACACGAACTTGGTGAATTTGGTCTGACATGGATGAAAATCTGAAACCGGTCAGGAACAAAAGGAATATGCATGCTACGACGGATAAAATATCAGATATAATACATATTATGTATATAAACACTTAGTCTTCGGATTGAGACCGCGTCACTGGTCGGTTATAAACCGACGTTTGGCCCATATTGCAATAGGCTTCTTCAGGGTAGTGTCGCTTCTAAAGCTGATACAACACTTGTCAAGAAATAGAATGGGTAGTGTAGAGCAGTGAAGAGGTTGGGCTTAGCTTCCCTCTCTCTTCTATAGATGGCTGTTGGTAGTATACAGGACTTAGTTTTCACTTCTTTGCGAATGATTGGCTATTGGATGAGCAGATCTTAGTCTTCCCTCCCACAGCCTCGTTGCAGAAGTTGCAACCCTTGATTTGGTATGCGGAAGACTAAGACCTCGTCCAATAACCCCAATCCAATAGCCAATCATACGCAAGGGAAAGAAAACTAACCCTATTGCGTACTATTAACAGCCATCTACAGAAGAGAAAAGGAGGAGGAAGCTAATCATCACCTCTCCACCACTGTTCTACAGTACCCACTCAATATCTAGTAATTGTTGTTTCAGCTTTAGAGACGACACTACCCTGAAGAAGCCTATTGCAATATGCAGGAAACGTCGGAAAATAACCGATCACTGACATGGTCTCAACCCGAGCACCTAAGTGTTTTACATGACAATGGCCGCGAAATTTTAATCATGTTTTAATGGGTAATGAAAAATAAAATATGAGTTATTATATTTAAATAGTTAGGCCGCCATATAAAACTGTTAACCATTAAAACTAGACTCTGTAATCTAAATGAAATAGAAGATATTTACCACTTTATGGCAGCGAGGTGCCCCATCCATATCAATGGAAATTAGAAGGTTGTATTTTAATATGAATTTGTATATCATTAAAAGTATTTATTGAAATACTGAATAAAGGTTGAGTTAGGCACTTTATTCTAGAGAGATGCATGGAATTACAGATACCCCCTTCTAATGTTAGAGTGAATAAATTAAGAAAATATATGTGTAAAATTTACATTAAAGGTTTGACTCAGCAATACGGTTTTCAACCATTTAACTGCCTTTTGAATAATAGCCTTTTATTTTATATAGTTGTTTTACGTAAACGACATTAACCAAAATAAACAAAGTTCAATTATTGTATTTTTATATTGTAAGATAATAGGATACAAATTCTGTTTTCTTTTATTACAGAAAAAACAAAATTATTACTTTGAGAAAAAATACTTTGAATACAAAGATAAATATTTATTATTTCACTGTAATTAAAAAAGTTATGAATAAAGACACATAATTATTATTATAATTAACTAATTCTCTATAAACATAATTTAATTATTACTAAATGTTTAATTGTTTTCAATTTACTCGATAATGAATCAGAGAATGAACACTTTATAAAACGACTTCCTTGAGAATCTCCCCCTCCGTTAAAACACCGTTAAATGTGTTTGTCTTTTTAGAAAAAGATACAGACAAAAGTGTTAGGTCTGAGTATGTATAGTTAGTATATCAAGTTTAATGAAATCATTCGGCATTTTTTATGGAGAAAATCGCTGAAAACTGAGAGAGAGAGAAAAAAAAGCTGGTTAGTAAAAATGCACTTCCGGTCAATCGATTTTCTGGCAACATATTTAAATCTCATTAATATTATTAAGTTCAAAGAATATCGTTCGTGCCGGTCTATAAAAAAAAAAAAAAATTGTAAAAAAACTGAAAAAAAAAACTCATTCAGTAAAGTGGTTCTTCCGGTTGACCGGTGTTAACCAAAACTTTATTGACAGGTTAAGATAAATACGATTCTCACGCGGTGGTCTAGTGGCTAGCTAGCGCACTCGCCTTTCGTTTCGAGAATTCAAGGTTCGATACCCTTGAAGGCAAAGACGGTGTTATCCCAGCATCGTGATGAAAAGTGGAAAGCTACAGTTAGGAGCGCCCTAGGTAGCGAAGACCAGAACTATACGGCTTGGGAATTGCGGCGTGTTTACCACATGCTCCCCTATTCAAATCGCCGTCTGGCAATCTTTGGTCCTTCATGGGCTGTTGCGATAAAGGGTTTTAAAAAAGACAAAAAAAAAAATTTTGAAGCTGTTTTGGAAAAAATCTCAGAAAAATAGAAAAAGTTTTTAATAGAAATGCATTTCCGGTTAATCTATTATATTTAAACTCGGAATAATGGCAGCATATTTAAATCAAAAAGCAGTGTTGACCCAGCATCGTGATGAAAAGTGGAAAGCTACAGTTAGTAGCGCCCTAGGTAGCGAAGACCAGAACTATACGGCTTGGGAATTGCGGCGTGTTTACCACATGCTCCCCTATTCAAATCGCCGTCTGGCAATCTTTGGTCCTTCATGGGCTGTTGCGATAAAGGGTTTTAAAAAAAGACAAAAAAAAAATGATGAAGCTGTTTTGGAAAAAATCTCAGAAAAATAGAAAAAGTTTTTAATAGAAATGCATTTCCGGTTAAGCTATTATATTTAAACTCGGAATAATGGCAGCATATTTAAATCAAAAAGCAGTGTTGACCCAGCATCGTGATGAAAAGTGACAAGCTACAGTTAGTAGCGCCCTAGGTAGCGAAGGCCGGAATTAAACGGCGTGCCGGAATTAAACGGCGTGCCTATCACCCCCCCCCCCCCCCAATCAAATCGCCGTCTGGCAAGAAAGCCTTGGACCTTCATGGGCTGTTGCGCCATAGGTTTTTTTTTTTTAAAGACAATATGGGACTCTTTGGATATACTGTAGCGGAGCAATTCTGAAACTTAAGGATTTGGGAAAGCTGTTGGCTTTCCAGTGGATTCCAGCACACTGTGGAATCCATGGCAATGAAGAAGCAGACAAATTGGCAATGGATCCTGATTACCACAACCAGTTTTTCCACTGAGTTACAATTTCGTGAGGCTTATTATTCGGATAAGCATTTAGAGACATATAACTAAAAGAGGAACAACATGAACAAGCTGAGAGGAAGTTGTGCGAGCATCTAAGTGATCCCCAGGAAATGTATTCCATACACCCTCCAACGTAGGGATGCCATGGCATATTTCAGACTCACAACTGGCCATGATTATCTAATGAAGCATTATCTGTCCAGAATAGGGATATGGCCAGTTGACCAACTTGCTGACTGCCTCTGCTATGAAGAAGAAATGATGGGACTTCACCTTGACATGTGTCCTGCTCTAATCGATATTAGAAATTCTTTTAGGATGGCAAAGACTATTTAAACTTTAATGAGCAGCAAGAAACCGAATAGCAGCTTTGAAGGTTAAGACACAAATACACAAAGGCCAATTTCCTAAAAATCATTTTTTTTTTCGGCCTCAGGGTACCCCTCACAACATATATTTCCGGTGAAGACTCGATAATTTTGTCACTAATTGCAAAAAACTACATAATTATCGTTGAATACTGATTTGTGTGGATGCGCTTATGATCCTGAATATCAAGTTTAAGCTTCCTACGATTTTGTATTTTTTTTTAAAGTTATTCCCATTCGTACATAGAGACCAATCGATAAAAGCAATTTTTTTTTTCAAATTCAGAGGAAGGATCTTAAAAAAAATGTACTTTTCGGGTGAAAACGCAATTTCAAAAATCGGGATACTTTCTCTTAACTTAGAGAGAGTAAGAGAAAGTAAGAATAATTTGGTAATTACAGTTTTTTACACAAAGCTTTTTAAACTTCAAGTTTATCTAAAAAAAAATACTTTTCAAGTAAATTTTATAGACTTTTATTAAAAAAAAAAAATGGTTTGTCCATGAAGAATAATGTAAGAAATAAATTATATATATTTTTTAGTAATTATGTGTATTTAAAAGAATTTTATGTAATTGTTTAAAGTGGGATAATATATTATAACAATCTGAATTTGCATTGAGATTGTATTGTTATACAATTTCCTTAATATAGAATTATTTACAAAGCTTAGTATTATATAATTAATATTATTATAAGTTATAATACTATTTATTTAATATATACGTATATATACTATAAACGTAACATTTTCTAATTTGTATTTTTAATTCTGAATGAAGTTTACTTGTAATGATAAAACTTTTTATATTGATAAGAAAATATTTATTTTTCAGGCGGGCTTAACGACCAACTACCAAATTAGGTGGCGTGGACGGGGGGCGGAAGCACATACTTTACTATTAACATTTTTTTTACGAATATAAAATTTAGCAGTTATACGCGGGACTCGAACTGGAGATCTCCTAGTTACAAGTCCATGCTCATAACCACTACACCAACCCATATTTATTTTATATGAAATAATAATAATAACTATTTATTGAAACAAATATTACAAAGAATGAACAAAATACAAATTTTCTAGCGACAGACTTATTCATGGTTATATCGACCGTCTGAGAGTTGCCGTGCAATTAAAGCATATTATATTATGTATTACATTATTTAATTATT
The DNA here is from genome assembly GCA_011037195.1 of Triatoma infestans. NCBI lineage: Eukaryota > Metazoa > Arthropoda > Insecta > Hemiptera > Reduviidae > Triatoma > Triatoma infestans. Next base: position 2,969 of record JAAEAF010003319.1, on the reverse strand, counting down.
GAACTATACTATATTCATATTAATACATATATTTAATCAATACATTATTTAATTCATTACTCAATTAATACATATATTAAACTGAAAAATAAAGAGGCAAAAAACCAAGAAAAAAAAGAAAAGAAATGAAATTTGTAGACTACCCAGTGACGACAACTGCCCAGATAACTAGGCTAGTAGACGACATAACTGCTGCTTTCCATCACCGTAAACATACAGGTTTGGTGCTGATAGACATTCAGAAGGCTTTTGATACAGTCTGGCACGATGGTCTACTCTCTAGACTGATTAATTATAACTTCCCTCCCTACATCACCAAAATTGTTCATTCCTACTTGGAAAACAGAAAATTCCGTGTCGACATAAACTCTACCCTCTCTGAAGCTCACAAAATTGCTGCCGGAGTTCCTCAGGGTTCAATCATCGGCCCGGTGCTCTTTCTTATATATTTCAACACGCTGTCTAACCCTAAAAACGTTAGCTTGGCCTTATATGCTGACGACGTTGCTCTCTATTCTTCCTCATGGAGAATTGACACAATCGCCTGCATCAACAGATATTGTGTTAGGTGGAAAATTAAAATTAATAGCAGCAAAACCGAAGCTATCTTATTTTCCAAGCGTAGACTCGTGCTTTGGAAAGAAGTACACTTCCAAGGCAGGCAATGCCTTGGTCTAGCTCCGTTCGCTATCTAGGTGTCACTCTCGACCGTAAACCTACCTTTACGCCTCACGTAAAGGAATGTATTAACAAAGGCAAGGCGGCGATCCGAGCACTATTTCCGCTACTCTGCAGAGAGTCTAAACTGGCCCCTAGCAACAAGCTGTTGCTATATAAGGTAGTTGTCAAACCCATGCTATTGTATGCATGCCCCTCCTGAAGTATTACCTGCAGAACTAATATAGATGGCCTGCAGATAATCCAAAACAAGTTTTTAAGGCTAGCAACGAATTCGCCACGGTACACTAGAATTAATGATTTGCACGAGTGTTGCAAAATGGACAAATTAGAAGTATGCATTTTCCTCGCAACTGAAAAGTTTTTTGCCTTTACTAGTCTTAGTAATAACTCGCTTTGCAGGAACATAGGGGACTATAACAACGTTGGAGTTGATTACAGGCATCGCAGGGTGAGAAGCATGCTCATATAAAGGGAGTTTGTATTGCTTGGGGTTTTTGCAATTTTTTTCCCCCTAATATAACTGTTTCGTTTGTTTAACTTTTCATCCTTATTCATGTAAATAGCTAGGAGGTTATAGTATAAACTGAAACTCCATGTAAAAACTGTATATATGTATATATAATATTTTGAACTAAATTATTATTATTATTATTATTATTAACTTTTGGAAACATAAAGAAAAATGAAAAAGCGAAAAAATTTACCGAATTACAAAACCGCAAACATTAAATAGAAATTGTTAAAGAAAAAGTAAAAATATTTAAAGCAAAAACAGAGACAAACGTGTAATGACATGGCAAAGTCATTGACGTCGGCAAAATACACCAAAAGAAAGATTTACAACTAGTGGTCCAGCCATCTGCTATCTAAACAAAGCTGGCAGTTATAAAAAGCAACCATTGGCCGCCAACAGACGCGATCAATAAACAACAAAGCTCCTTTCATCAATACTTAATCAATAAGCAAGCACCGCTATAAGGTTGGCCACTGAACTGACCTGAATAAGGTCTTCAAACTATGAAGGTCGCACAAGGCCCCACACTAAGACAGATGCCTTGGTGTGAGTGTGAACAACAATATATATATAAACTCTACCATATACGACGAGAGGATTATTATATCAGCTACAACCAATCGAGCACGTCTATATACCCGAGCGGCAATTCACAGTTATATTCAAACTCATTATTAGTAGTGCTTCTTAGTTAGTTATTTTAGTCCTTCTAATTTATTAATTATTTAACTTATATTTATTCCTAAGTATTTTATAATTATTAGTTACCAATTAGCACGTTTAAATTATTGTTAAAATACAGTTTATTTTTATATAAAAACCGTTTAATAATTCGATCACTAACTTCCAAATCTCTCAAACTAACTTCCGCCCTCTTCAAGACATCTGCTACTCCAGGAATCACACAACAAACAATTCCATTACATCCAATATCTGATTCCATTACATCTGGAATATCTGATTCCATTACATCTGGAATATTTGATTCCATTACAAACGTAATATATATGGGATTTGGGCAAAACTTCTCTTTATCTTCTAATAGTTGAATTCTTATTATCAACATGTATCTGTATGCCCAGGCTAGTTTACAATATTTAACCCAGATTCATCCAGTTATTCCCATTTAGATTAGTAATAAATTCTTCATAAGTTAATATTTTCTTATTAAAGTACTGTATTCTAAATTCTTTTAGGATAGAGCAAATAGCAATAAAGTGAAAAACATCTCTTCCTTCAAGATTACACAGTGAACATAATTTAACTCTATCTCCAAATGAATATTTATTTAAATATAATAATTCCCCCCTACATTTAATGATCCAGCCTACGGTTTGAGAGTCTAGTGTATTGTATAAAAGATTACATTCTAAATTTAATTTCTTATATATTGTGTGGTGTTGGCTATTCTGAACTTTTATTTTAAAATCATTTATTAATTTTAGTCTAATATTTGATAAAATGTCTTTAATTTTTTACTTCTGATTGATTAATTCTTCTGGAGAGAATCCGTATACTGAACTAAGCTTTTCCCATTCTTTCTAAAAGAAGATTTTTTTCGCTATTAATTCATTTATTAGAATTTTTGGATATCTATGAGAGGGTAATTGTTGGCATCGATAGATGTAACTAAGATGATTTTTAACGGTATATAGATAGAAAGGTTAGCATTAAGTTTATTTCTAAATATAAAATAAAGTCCGGGATATTTAATGGTAGATTTTTCGCTTTTTTAATAAAATATTTGAACAATACTTCAACTTTGTCGTATATA